>CATIWR010543626.1:0-11352 GCA_949677035.1 Omphalea diandra
ACATTTTTTTTATATATATTTATTTTTTATATTTTAAATAAAAAATATATATATATATATATATATATATATATATATATATATATATATATATATATATATATATATATATAAGGCGAGGATGAGGGATGCATATCCAAATGGTGGAATCATATAATGAAGTTAAATGGATAAAAAGAATGCATTATTTAGCTTTTGTAATCTACAAAAAAAAAAAAAAAAAGAAGCATAAATTAGTCCATAAAATATAGATCGAATGGAAAGAAAATAACCCCTAAATCTATCTAAGATGAAAAGAACCAACATGGAACAATGTTACCTTAACCTTGCTCTTAGCCATATTATAGATCAATTAAGAATCCTAATATACTATCCATATTCATAATTAATCATACAAAGCACAATATGAAACTTTCCACATGATAATAATATGCAATGGCATCAATAAAGAAGGCACAACATAATGGACATGTAATGCAAAACACATAAAGGTTATTGAATGGCCTAAGGAAAAACCCATCATAAGAGGAATATGAGGATTGATGAATCCTCACCTTATGTAGCTCTAAAAGAGTATGGCATCCATATCTACCACTAACCATTAAGGGTTAGCATACAACACAAGAACGAAGGATTTTAAAGAGCTAAAACACCCATCACATGTTCTAAACATAAACATAATGACAAAAGAAACTCTCAAGGTCATTGAAATCCTAGGTTTCTCATTTAGTCATTGTCCTAAAATGATCAAAACAAAACTAGAATCATAATTAAATCCACATTAGAGAATATGAACATTAGATAATAAAAACCATTAAAACTATTGCAAAACCTATCAAAACTACATTTTTTTAAGTGAATAAGGGTCATTGACTATCTAATATTCTATCACTGGAGTGATAAAGAAACATAAAAGAATACATTAGATAACATAAATTTGAGTGAAAAGAAAAGGGGTTTCACAAAACTGTGCCCAGGAAACTATGGTTGTATAAGCCATAATGGTGAATTGTACAGTTTATATAAAGGTTATACAACCCCCAAATCTTGGGTTTTTAAAAATAGAAAGAGGATGAAGAAAGGGAAAAAGAAAGAGCAAAATGGGGGATATTAAACGCTTTTGTATGTTTCAATGCCCTCAGAGGTTTACAATGTTTTATATCCTCCAAAATGCTTAAGCAATGCTCAAAAGGAAAAGAGAAAGACCTAGTTCTACCTTGGAATGAGTTGGGTAAGTTGGGGTCTTAGGGTTTTATGTGTTAAGTATGAGTTTAGAAGCAATATTATCAGAGTATACTTAAAGTTTCCAAGCCTCCTATTTTTTTTTAAATGAGGGGGTATTTATAGGTGTTAGGTTAGTGCATCAGAGCCTCAAATGGTTTTGGTTGCACCATGAACACCACTAATAATAGAGAAAGAGATGAACCTCCTAATATTATGGTTTACATATGGGTTGTACAACTAAGAAAGGGTCGTACATCCATCTATCAGCATTATACAACTTCAAGGTTTAAAGGTGGGGATTAGTTCCAGAAGGTTCCCAAGACTATGGTTTTAGGGTGGGTTGTATAGTGTCAACATGGTTGTACAACTTTTGTACATAGGTTGTACAACCTTACTTGATGGGTTGTATAACACATCAAGCTTGGTAGGCAACCTTAGGCTTTGTCTTAGGTTTTTATAAGGGTTCCTAGGGCTTTTCACCTCTTTCTTTAGCAATTTTTTTTATAGGAAATTGATTATGTGATTTTCATCATAAGGCTTGCATCCTAAGATCCAAAATCCACTGCTAACACACCCATTATCCATATGACAATCATTGTCATCTTTGATGGATTCCAAGCATACCTACAAAATAAAGTAAATGCATTTTTGTTTAAATACTCAAACGTACTTGGGTCTTTAGGGATTAGGTTTAGACGGATCCTCAAGCTTGAGGTGTGCCTTCCTAATATAGAAAACACATTAATGTGATCAAATTTCATATAATAATGACATTAGAACTTAGACTTATTTATCTTTATCCTTTAAACAACTTTTGCATATGTAAGGGGTCTCCTCCTATTAGTAATTGCATGCATGGGCATGTATGTTGTGATGTAAAAACATAGTGAGGAGTAGAAGGTATGTATCTTTACACATGCCTCTTAGTATACATGAATGCATGTTTTACTTTTTAAGGCTCAGCCTTAGAGCTCTGGAGTGTCGTACCCTTACCCTTATACATGGGAGGCTTAATATGTCGAGTACTCTTCTTCCCAACCACCTCTATGCTAGAAGTTTAAGGGATAGAAGCCTTAACGAAAGAAGGAAGAACACATGTGGATGTTAAAGCTTCATTATAACCAAGGCCATACCTCACTATAAGTGTCCTTTGAGATACAATAAGTGTATCCAATGCCTCATTCCCTTTGTTAAATTTTGAGATGGAGTTTCTTAGTTTAATAACCTTATTTTTCAAAGAGTCATTTTCTTTTCTCAAAAAGTTAAGAAAGGATGGAGTTTGAAAAAGTTGTTCTAAAGATTTCTTAAGTTCTTTATTAGAAGTTCTCAAGTTAGAAATAATATCATTCAAACTTTTAAAATCATCTTCAAATTAAGAGCATTTTTCCCTATAAGATTTCATTTTTTTTTATTTATATTTGTCACACCTTAAGGCCATGGCTTCAAGGAGCTCATCATCATCATCCCCATCCTCAACCAATCATTATTATCACAAGATTAAAAAGAAGTACTTACCTCATTAGAGGCGTCCTTTAGAGCCATGAAGCAAAAGTTAGCCACTTCATTCTCTTCCTTTTCTTCATTAGAATCATCATCATCCTAACTAGCTTTAAGGCTCTTTTTCTTTTTTTCATCCCACTTCTTCTTGTTCTTGAGTTTGGATAATTGAATTTGATATGCCCTTACTCACCACACTCAAATCAAATCACATTTCTTCTCTTTATAGTTAGAAGATGCTTTTCTTTGACTTCTTTTTCCTTTTCTTCTCTTCATTTGTTCCTTGGACCTCCTTTAAAGCAAACAAGTCCTTCTTCTTCTTTTTCACTTTCATCACTGTCCCTAGTGCTTACCTTCACTTTTTTATCTTTGATGGAGGACTTGAGAACAAGAGCTTTCTTCTCTCCTTTATCTCTTTATCCTCTCAACTTCATTATTTCCTTATCTTTTTTTATGGTCATCTCATGTGTGAGAAGCTTTCTAATGACGACATTGGTTAGTACTTTACCAATGTTTTCATTAGATTCTTCAATACTACATTACTCTAGCCATAAACTTTTCCAAAGGAAAAGATTTAGGAATTTTGGTATTCACCTCATAATTGGTAAGGGTTGTTCCATATTTCTTCCTATTGTTGACAATAACAAGAAGCCTATTTGTCCTATTGGTGATGCTCTCATTCTCCTTCATCGTGAAGAGTTCATACTCTTTCCCATACATGCCCAATCTTTTAGACTTTACTTGCATTATGCCTTCATGGTAGTTCTTCAAGGCCTTTCATATGCCATGAGTAATTTGACAATGTTGTGCTCTTTCATATTCCTCTCTTAAGAGAGAACTTAAGATGATTTTCATTACCCTCTTATTTTTTCCATTTGCCTTTCTATAGGCCTTAACACATTCTTCTTTAGGGAGTAGCTCCTCACTTCCATCTGTTACTTTGGTAAGTGGCTTCCATTCCTTTGCTACCATATCTCAAACATCCATTACATCACTATCAAGATAAATCTCCATTTTATACTTCTAACATGCATAATCAGATCCAACAAAGAATTGCTTAAGGTGAGAGTGGATTTCTTCTTATGTCATGATCTTTTCTTAAGCAATTAAGGCAAGTTTTGAGACTTAAGCTCTAACACCACTTATTGGCCCTTGTACACTAAGAAGAAGAGTTAAATTGATGGGTAATTTAAAATTTGAAGAAAGGATAAACACATTGAAACTTAAAAGAAAAACAAGAAAAGAATCAATACAGGAGATTTATAGTGGTTCGCGTGTTAACAAACCCTACATCCACTCCCTAATTTGCCAATTGGTATTTTACTCACTCACTTTAGTGTTTTATAAACTTACACTAAACTTTGTGTTTAAGCTCACACCAAACCTTAATTAGATTTATGTTTAAGGCTCACACACAATCATGCAAGAGTTTTTCTCACTTAAGGTTCTCTTTAAAATTCAAATCCAGAGTGTTTAAGACTCATACCTAACCTTTAACAACTCAAGTACAAAAAAATAAAGAATTAAACTTTTGAGAATTAAAATTGCAAGAGTTTGGATATAATAAATGGTTATTCTCTTGCATTCAAGGCAATTTGATGGAGTATCTATAAAGTCCAATCACCAAAGAGCCATCACTGATGAAATTATGAGCAAATCTCCAAGTTATAGTGGCAATCCTATATCTAATGTTTATTAGAGTCAATTCGCAATGGAGACAATATATTGTGGTCACAATTGACAATTTACTATGGATTTTTCTATTTTATGGTCAAGATCTTCAAATGTGTCAATGACTAGGGAATTTTGTATTTGATCATTAGTTCATTAAAAAAAAAAAAAACTAGCCATTGGAACTCTCTTGTTAACTATAAAATTATTGGTTTGGAGTCCTGGTCATGATTGAAATATTGGTGAATAGGGAGACACTACCTTTACCGTAAAACAAACTGCCTCTTTTTGGTTCATGGTTGAAATTGGAAAGCATTCGCTACCCAAAATCGTAGTTGTGATTTTCAAATGGTCTAATGTCTCTTGAGACACGTGGCATGCCTTAAATAGCTTCCCAGGTGACCGTCAGAGATACTTTGAAACAATTTAGAAGTCGCGATCGCAGAGCACACCATGGCTGCTACTGCGAAACAAATTAGAGCTCTTGGTTCCTTAAATTCTTGAGATAATGGTTGCAATTTCTTTATAGTGGTTGCAATTTTGAGGACAGTTTAGAGACTTGGAGAGTTCTACTTCTATTCAATTTCTAATGCAATCCTTTCTTGTGTCCTACAAGAACAGTACTTAAAACATTAGACTATTTCAATCTGCATTATCAAAATCAAAAAAGAGTTTTCACTTAAATTTGACCAACCTAGTCCAACATTATATGTAATGTAAAATTTAATATCAAAACAATATCATTTACTAGTTTAAATCATTCAATTATAAAAAGTGGTACTGCACAAATCTAAAACAAGATGGTATGTGAAAATGATCTTATAATTGACAATATGATTGTTAAATAGACTAAAATTTCTACAAATAAAATTAGATAATCATATTAATATATGAAAATCAATGATGAATAATGTGCGTTATTCAAAATATACTATTTTCAAATTCATGCTAAAAATATATAATTTTAAAAATATTTTCAATCATCAAATATTTTTGCTTAAACTATTTAATTTTTCACAAATACTTTTTAAAATCAACAAATCACAGTAATATATCAAATTTAAAAATTTAAAATTATTATTTATATATCAATTACACTTCAAATAAGAACTTTGAATTGAATTTAAATAAAACATTAGTTAAAACCCTAAAAGTTGCATATATTCGAATTATTTAATTTTTCTAATCTTAATCTATAATGAAGTAAATTAAAATACTCAAAGTAGCATTCAGTATCTTAGAATATAAATTAAACTGATTAACTTTCAAGAAAACTTCTAAGAATAGGTGAAAGAAAATTAGAAATCACTAATTATTGAGGTGACATCAATAATAATACTGCGTAATATTAGAAACTCATGTGATCCTCTTCTCCATTCTCTTTCTCTCTGCCTCTTTGTTTTCTTTTTTTTTCGCACACTTATGTTCACTTTCTCTACTACACAATAAATTCTAGACAAATTACATTTTAATCTCTTCTAATCACTCTCTAATCCCTCTCATTTTATTTAATCCACCAATTAAATAAACCTTATTACAAAATAGTATATATATATATATATATATATATATATATATATATATATATATATATATGTGTGTGTGTGTGTGTGTGTGTGTGTGTGTGTGTGTGTGTGTGTGTGTGACATAGTTATAGTATTTTACCATGTATTTTGTATGTGAAATCGTGTATTATTTTTATTTTAAATTTTAATATTTTAATATTAGTATTCTAATCTATTCAAAATTTAATATTTTTTCATTAATATTCTAGCTTTATCTTTAATTATGACATAAATTGACCTAAATATAGAAATTGTATACTTATACTAAATTTAGAACTAAGAATCTCTCTCTCTCTCTTTACACACACACACACACACACACACTTTTCACGTGAAATCGTATATTATTTTTAAATTTTAATATTTTAATATTAGTATTCCAATCTATTCAAAATTTAATATTTTCTCGTTAATATTCTAATTTTATCTTTAATTATATCGTTAATATTCTAATTTTATCTTTAATTATGGCATAAATTGACCTAAATATAGAAATTTCATACTTATATTGACTTTAAAACTAAGAATTTTTGTCTATTTAAAAAATTTTAGTTCAATTTTTTTAGCATATATATTGCACATGTATTTTGCTTATGTTCAATATTTAATCAAAAGAGAAAATATATAAAACTTTTTTCATAATATAGAATATTTGTTTAATATCCAAAGAATATACAATTAATAGAGTTTTAGAATTTGTAAAATTCATCTAAATTATTTTTTTTTATCAATAGACTATTATTGATTGAAAGAAACTATATTTTCTATAATATCCCATGGATTCTCACAGTAAATAGAGATTTGTGTATTCTATTATTATCTCTAGTTGTATTAGATTAGTGAGTCATTGTTGTTCATAATTTTTACAAATATAAAGTTTAGTTATTAATACAAGTGAATTATATTCACAATTGCTCTTTTATGGTGTTATATATATATATATATATATATATATATGTGTGTGTGTGTGTGTGTGTGTGTGTGTGAGAGAGAGAGAGAGAGAGAGAAGAGATTGAATACTCTATTTAACTGCATTTAATAATTCGAATATTTATCAGATTGTGACATTATGATTAGAATATTCTTAAAATTATATCCAAACTTTATTTATCCAAATTAAATCAATACACGTATAAAGTTCATTCATCGAACACAAACACATTGAGTACTATATAATGAGTTTATCCTAGTTTATCCCCTAGTTTAAATATGGTATATAAACTCTGTTTATTTAATGAGAGATTATATGATTTGTTGGATAAAATATTCATTGATTTGCGAGATTATATAACAAAGTATATTTTTAGTTTTAGGCTATTCATATTGATCGATTATTAGGCTACTCATAATATATGTGCGCACTTTTAATAAGAATATTTGTTTAAGAATATTTTAAAATGAAGAGTTAAATAAACATTATTTTAGGGATAAGCTGCTGATCCTCATTGTTTAATTATTGGTTTCTTTACTTATTTTCTTTTCATATGGTAATTTTGAATTTTGGCCTAAAATTACGTCCTCTTCGTCAATTTTTTCGATTTTAAATAACTTTGCAATTCAATGTTGAAATCCCATCGCATCTCGTTGTTCTCAAAAATAAAATTAAAGATGAAGGTAGCAGCAAGAAGGACAGTTTTATGAAGGGATTTTACAAGTTTTATGCAGTTAGGAATATAATGTAGTAATGTTATAATAGAATTCTAATGGAGTTTTACCTAATAATGTGAAACTTCCTACCAAATATATATATATATATATATATATATATAACCTTTCTAACTTAAGTATTGACCATGCTAAATTATGAAAGTGTCGATGTAGTTTAAATTATCAATACTAACCTAAAAATCAAGAGTGTTTTACCTGGATTCTCTACGTAGAATCTAGATATTTTCTAGTTTGTCCTAGTATCTCTAGGTGGTGACTCTATTTTGTTCTCCATGATAACTCCCCCATAATTAGTTTGTAGTCCTCCAGGCCCAGAAAGTCTATCCGAAAGTGTCATAATCGCAAGCTGTCCACAATATGCAACATGATAGCGCTGTTCATAACTTATCCTGCCACTCAATTTATTGGTGTAAGTTTCCCTTTCATGGGCAGGGATCTCGCTATAAAGCTACTTCCTTTAATTGATTTTGTATTCTATAAAACTGGATCTTAAGAAATGAATCTTTTGCTTCTTCAAGTCTTCTCAAATGTTGTCCGCTAACTACTTTTAAGAGCATTTTTGAAGAATTTAACTCCCAATTCCAAGATTTTATTCTAATTTAGAGTCCAAATTCAATAAGCGGAGAGAAAATATGGGCAATTCTCTTTATGGTTTCAAAGGATATTGGGTAGCTAAATAGGATATTTGAGGATATTGCTAAGGTTTGGCACAGTGAATTTGAGTGCTTCAACTTGATTTTTAGGTAGAGGTGATAGTTTCGAATTCTATCCAAATTCACTTAAAAAATTGATCTCAATTCGTTCTGAATTGAAACAAGGAAAAATTTGTGGGTCAAATCTAATTTGATCCAAGTCCAACCTGCATATCATCTAAATTGACCTAATCTTGACTCTACTAAAGAATCGGTTTGAATTGATCTAAATTCACTAAAAAATTTAGTATCAATTTGATATTAATCAAAATAATAGAAAATTTTTTGGGTCAAATCTAATCCGATCTAAGTCCAACCTGCGAGTTATCTAAATTGAACTGATCTTGACTCAACTCGATGATTGATTTGAATAATTTTTAATTTTATTTAAAATTTTAAAAATATTTTTACTTTTTAATTCTATATTAACTTATTTCAATTACTCATTTTAATAATTATTTTCTTAAAGAATAAATTATATTTAATTTAGTAAGCATTTAAATGAAAACAACAAATTGTAATCAAGTTTAGTTTATGTAAAATCTATTTGATTAAAAAAAGAATTTTTTAAAAAATATTTTTCCTAATAAATTTTGAGAAAGTATTATATAAATAATAAAAAATATAAATATATATTTAAATTAATATAATTTTTAAAAATAAATAATAAATAATATGGTCCAACTTAAAATATCATTTTAGAGCAAATATGGAATCTGATCTGAAATTTTTTATGCATGCAAACTCGATTTAAATTATCAAAATATATGAAAATTTATTCAAAAATAAAAAATGTTTTCTTTATTTTTAATTTTATATGATTTAATTTGTTCTCATTGTATGTAGTCATTTGCTTAAAAATTATATTTAATTTATTAAATATTTAAATCAAAATAAAAAATTTTAATCAAGTACCTAATTTAAAATAATTTTTAAAAAATTTATTTTTTAATCAATTATTAGAAAATATCATATGAATAATAATGAATTCAAATAGATATTCTTAAAATATATTTTCAAAAATTAAATAATAATTGACTCGATCTAATCTAAAATATCATTTTAAGGATAAATCCATAATTCAAAACTTGACCTGAAATCTTTCATGTATGTAAATCCAATTTAAATTATTAAATATTTAAAATTTATTTAAAAATTAAATAAATATCCTCTGTATTTTCAATTTTATATTAACTTAATTCAATTGTTCATTTTTGTTGTATAGTCATTTACTTGAAAAATAAATTATATTTAATTTATTAAGCATTTATATAAAAAATTTATGTTTTGTTAATAATTAATGAGAAAATATTGCATAGATAATAAATAAATCAAATAGATATTTTGAAAATATTTTAAAAAATAAATAACAAATGATTTGACCCGACCTGACTCAAAATTTTATTTTTAAGGGTAAATTCAAAACCTCATTTGAAATTGTTTTTGTACGGATATCTGATGAGTGATTAAAACTCGCCCAAAATCCAAGTGACTTGAACCTAACTCAATCCAAAACTGCATGACCTAAAAATGACCAAATCTAAAATTACCTGATCCATTTGCCACCTCGATTGCCAAATGAGTTAACATTGAATTTTCTAATTAGGAACCTATATTTGTATCTGTAACGCACCAATCTTTCATGACCAATACAAGGATAGAACCTCAAAGTCCAGCAGTGCAAAAGCCCATTCTAAACATTTAGAAGAGCACTTGGAATTTTCAATCAATTTAATATAAAGCTCAGTCCTAAAAAGCGTGCTTTTGGAGTAAAAGATGAAATGTTTCTTAGATTCATGATTTTGCATAAAGGTTTAAAAGCTAATCCAATAAAGATTAAAGATGTGCTCAACATGCAACACTCAAGAACCATAAATGAAATTTAAAACTTGATAAGTTCATTTCTTACTCAACTTAGAGGTGTTTACCTTTCTTTCAAACATTGTATTGTCTAAGGAAGTTTTATTAGACAAATGAATATTTGAAAGCTTTTTGAAAAGCTTAAGATTTATCTCAGTTGTACATTATTATTATTAAGTAAATATCTAAATCCAATAAGCAATTATACATGCACCTAGCTAGTACTTCATAATAATTACTTTAGCATTATTAGTTTGAGAAGAATAATGTAAACTATTACCTATATATTGCACCATCAAAATAATAAGAGGCTAGAGTTAAAACATCCCATTTTAGAAAAAGCTAACTTATGCAATTATAATCTCTGCTTCAAGGTCTAGATAATATTTTCAAGCTTATATTATGATAATTGAACAAATCAACTATTCTAAAAAGTGTTAACAAAGTTGAAATGTCCAAAATGATAGCAGAATAAATTATAAGATTATGAAAGTTCAATTCATATATGAATCATAACCACTTTTAATAGCTCAATTATTTGTAGATTTTATAGTTGAGATTATAAGTGATAAATCAAATATGTCATGTATCAATGAAGAGAAAACATGGCAATTGTTCATGGATGGTGCTTCGAGAATAGGAACTAATTATGAGCACTTAATTTTCGCATTCAGTCACATTGTTGAAACCTAATGATGATGGCTAATAATGCTTCTTTAACAAATAGATATTGATTATTTTAATACCTAAAAAACCATAAATGAAGTTTAAAAACTTAATGGAACAGTGATAAGTTCATTTCTTGCACAACTTAGAGGTGTTTACCTTTCTTTCAAACATTGTGTTATTTAAGGTAGTTTTATTAAATGGATGAATTCTTGAAAGCTTTTTGAAAAGCTTAAGATTTATATCGCTTGTCCATTATTATTGAGTCCACCTAAACCTAGTGAGCAATTATACATGCACTTAGCTAGTACTTTAAACTAATGACTTTCATATTATTAGTTTGAGAAGAATAATGTGTGTGTGTGTGTGTGTGTATATATATATATATATATATATATATATATATATATATATATATATATATATATATATATATATATATATAACTCACGATATATTTTATTATTGATATAAAAATAAATATATATAGATATATAAAAATATAAAAT
>CATIWR010543647.1:0-17861 GCA_949677035.1 Omphalea diandra
TACCAATGATAACATGTTGCTAGTAGGCCAAGAGTAACTCACTAACCATCATGAATGTCAATGAATTGCTAAGGAATATGATTTTTGCAAATGATTCTGACAGATAAGGTATCATCCCTCCAACAAGAACAATGCCAGTCAGAACAGTGGCACCAAATAAAAGCATGTAAAAGAAATCTGCAGTCCTCCCCCTGAAAGAGTTTTCTTCAAGAAGTTTGCAGTATCGAGCAAGAAAGAACATATGGAACAAAAAGTCCAGATCTGGTAAAACGAAGAACCACATTAAAAATAACAAAAATGGGACGTTAAAAATTAAAGAATTAACTTCAGTAAATGCATACACTCAATGCAGATCAGAACTTCTGACCCAATATTTGTCATTATCTAGCAAACATAGCATGAGAACAAGACATACCAAAAAAAGTCATAAATGACAGTACAATTAGTTGTGCTAACAGGCCATATGTGACAATTGAAGAAATCATTCGACTATCATTAACATGTATTGGCACCATAGCGAACATAGTTTTAAAAGAACCACTGCATTAATGCAACTTGCAATAGATGGCATTCAACTACTCTTTTAGATTATTAGCAGTTTGAGCTCAAGCAATTGATGTTATAAGGTTCCACGTACATAATAAGTCCATATTCAAAACAAATTTGTGCCACAAGTACAGAAAGAAACTTATCATGCAACAATTAGCGTATAAATCATTACATAAGTCAAGTACATCAGATTTGTAATCAGCAAATAGATCCGAACATGCAGCATTTGACTTCTATTATAAAGTTTCTGCAGTGCAACACTTATTATCACCTATAAAGTACCAGAAATTTATTAAAACTTTTTCATCTTCAACATGCAGATATAGAAACACATGAGGATCATTTCTCTCACATGTCATTTTACCTTATACCATAACTGACATAATAATAATAATGCGGCTGCCATTTGGACCACTTGCTCAAATAAATTCAAAAACTAATATTAAGTGAAATCATGCTAATCCAAAATTTTTAATCAAATGAGGCATGTAACATGCGCAATGTAGATTGACAAGACATTAATTTATATGAAATTTAGGATGCAAAGGTATTTCCAGTGAAAACCACACAGTTTCACTTAGGTATTTGTACTTTACTTTTGTAGTTGAAAACAGAAGGGGAAAAAAAATATGTTGTTCTGCATCTTATATATCTTATGTTATATGTTGTTCTGTAGTTGAACGTGAAATGTCATTTCTAATGCACATAAGGAGGCATATGGCTGTGCCGCTCATAATGAATTGCTTTAACATGAGTTTACGACTCATACTGTTTCATAGATGAGAAACAACTTTATCTATTAGCATGAGAATTTACATGCTTGCTTGTAGGGGAAAAATCTCCACTGTTGTGATGTGATGGTAAATGCTGGACCCTCAAATCCACAAAAACCTATTGATATAGGCCCAAAAGACCCATCT
The DNA here is from genome assembly GCA_949677035.1 of Omphalea diandra. Lineage (NCBI taxonomy): Eukaryota > Viridiplantae > Streptophyta > Magnoliopsida > Malpighiales > Euphorbiaceae > Omphalea > Omphalea diandra. The sequence continues at coordinate 1,470 of CATIWR010543647.1, forward strand.
TTCAGAATTCAAGGGCACTGATACTCTAGATAAGTTGATTCAAACCTATATTCCATGCAAACCTCATATTAAGAGAATGAGCATATCAACAGGTTTGAATTTGACAGAATTCCTCACCATGGTTATTCACAAAGTGAACTTGTACGAGTATTCATATCCAGATTTCGTTTGCCTACATTTTCAACTTGATATGTAAAGGCAATACATCAAAGAAAGCAATACACTTCCACAAACTTACCCTATCATAGAGAGAACCATCATACTAATCCTTATCATCACATAGATCATCTAAAGCTCAACGTTTAAAACATACCCATTTTACGGAAGTAGAGGAAATTGGTGATGAGACGCCAGAATTGATAATTCTTAACCACAAGTGTAGGGTGCAAGTACAGATTATGAGGAGATATTATCTGCCAAAAACAAAAATGAGAAAAAGAACAACTTGCTAAAGCTTTCAAACCCTTCAATTATATCATCAGAGAATAAAAAATTACAGTACGAATAAACAAACAATAATTCAATTGCAATTTCAAATGCCAATGAAAAAAATCCCAATGACAAAATCAAACCCAACATAAAATTAGAATGAACTAATCAAATGTACTTGACAATTGGATTTGCTCTCCATGTTGCTGATGACTATTGTGACACTATTTGGCCCCAAAACAACAATACATTAGCAATAGTCAATAATTCAGTAGACAAAACAAATAAACAATTAAAACCCAACTGACAAAAATCCAAAATTAACGATTAATAATATTAAAACTAGAGCAATAACGAGAGGTGGATAAACATTGAACATTGAAAAGGGAATGGTTGCTATTTGCAAAATTTTTTATTAATAAAAAAAATCAAAGAAAACACAAGAAATCAGCTTAAAACAGAAATACCTATTTGCCTATAATCAAAATTAGCAATACTTGAACAATTAATGCAAAACAAAAAAAAGCTCATTAACCCTCTTAATCCAAACAAACAAAAAAGGGGAGGGGAGCTGGAGAGGTAACATACTTCAAGGGAACAACCGATGGTGGTGACAAAAGCAGCAGTGAGATAGGAGCGGGTGATGATTGGCATCTGCTTGTACCATTCCTCTACTGCTTGAGCCATAATTTTTCGTATTGTGATTATCAAAAATAAACCTCTCCCTTCTAGTCTCTCTAGAGCATTCAAACGATTTCGTGCCAGAAAGTAAAGATTTTGCGATTTAATAACGATCTTTTCAGTTCGAACAAGTGGAAATCCCTAAAGGATTTATGAGGATCGAGACGATACAGTATAGTTCGTTCACATATGCTGTACATCCTAAAGTTGTCTAGCTAGCTTGTTTACGGTGACTAATCTTAACCAATCGTGAAGAGCGTGGCAATCACCGACCAATAAAATCTTTTTGATTTTTTTTAGGCTTATTAATTTTTTAAAGGATAGTAGAAGATATTTTTATCTATAAATGTTATATGATATCTAAAAAAATAATATTATTATTTAGAATATCAATATGAAATTAATTATGAATACTATTAATATCGCATATTGGCAAAGATTTGAAATTGTAGTTCTATTTTCACTATCTACGATTCTACATATTTATCAATTATGAAGATATCAATTAAAAATAGTATTTATAGCGCAAAGTGAATTGAAATTTATATAGTATTCTAGAATATATTTAAGAAATGATGTTTAATAATGTATCATTATATATGACTAAACAGTTAATTTCAAATTATTAAAACTCTTAAAAAAAGATCAAAACTCTCACAAATTGTAATAAAATAATAAATTTAGAATAAAAACTTTTAAAAAAAAGATAAATCAAAATAAAAATTAACAAATATATTAAAAACAATTTATTTTTTTAAAAAATAAAGAAAATAAAGGGAAAGAGGTTTGTCCTTAATAAAATATATTAACAGTAGGCCCAAAGTATTAAAAGAAAAGAGTTGTTTTTAGAAAAAAGGGTGTTAAGTATTTAAATATCAATATTAAACATTTAAGTATAAAAAATAGTGTTTATCATTTAAAAAATATAGCTATAAAAATATAACTAAACATTAAAATTAATTTGCTAATGTTTGAATTTTTTTATTAATACACATTTATTATTATATCAATTTATATTTTGATATAAAATTAATTAAAATATAAAAATAATTATTTTTTTATCATTTTGTAATTTAACTACAATTTCAATTGTTAAATTATAAGTATTTTTATTTGTTGATTGCTTAAAACTAATTACTAATCATTAATTATTAATTGTAACTACTAATATACAAATACTTTATATATATTTAATTTAATTCAGTTCAGTTTTATTTTAGTGATACACGATTCAATTCTTATTCACATATACAACTAAAGATCGAAATCAAACCAAAATTAAATTATTATTTGATTCTAGTTTGATTTCAAACAAAAAATTTTAAAAGATTTTTTTATTATCTTCTTTGGTTTATATATATATATACACACTATTACGTGAAATAATAGTGTAGATATTAAATAAATAATATATAAATAAAAGAAACAATAAATATGAAAAAATAAATATATAAATATATATATAATCAAAATTTTAAGAAATTTTTTTATTAATGGTTTATTCAAATGTATAACTATTTAGTTGCATATTAGTAATATATTATATAATTTTTAAAATCCAATATGTTGCCACATGCCTTAAGCATATATAAACTAGATCATGCATTTTTCAAATATATTTCTACAACTTCTGCTAAGTCAAAGAATCAATCACTTGAAAACGTTAGTCTAACTATTTTTCTTGAAATAAAACATTTAACTTAGATATCTGCCTCATAAACATTTATTTTGGTCCAATCTCCAATCTCATCACCAATCTGTCGATGATCGAATAGCTATTCTTTCACTTATTCCAAGAAGTTCTCAAATAAAATGATCAGTGATCAATCACTTGAGAACAAAAGTAAATCAAACATGCAAAAGGTATATTTTTATTATTCTTGATATTTTCTTGATTACATTGAACTCATACTAATTTATTCTTGTTAGGTTTAGATCTAAGAGTGTGCATGAAAGATGTATGTGGATGGACTTTACGTTTTGAATTGGGTTGTGTTATTTTGTTAATAGACTCGATCCACTGTGCATGTGCAAAAATTAATATTGGTCCATGAACTTTATTTTTTGTTTAACATATTTATTGTTAGCATTCCTAAATATGATCCCTTTACGAATTCCCTACTGTTTCACTTTTTTTTTCTTTGAATTTTCTTCGTTTGCTGTAATGAAATTAAAATGAATTTTTTCAACAAATAAAACCTATTTTTTAAAAAAAATTTAGGAGTTCAATTATGTACATTTTGAAATACTATAACTTATAATTTATTTTATTAATTTTAAAAAGAATATATTTAATTACATATTTATATTAAAATATTATATTATAATGCAAGAAAAAAAATCTAACACAACAAAGATTTTTTTATTATATTGTTGCTAATATATATATATATATTTTTTGACTGTATAAAAGAGAGTTGAAACTACAAGGAAAGACAAGATAAGAGTTTGTTGAGGAAAGTGGAAACAGACTAATCGTTTCCATACCAACAAACACATATATTATTATGAATATGGCACTTAGCCAAACTACATATCTTTTCCAATTTTAATACTTCAGGCAAATATTATATAATATTACTACGAGGATCAATGTCCGCTTATTCGCGCCCCAGCGAGTTCATATAACATAATAATAAATAATCGCACATATTGACCGCAGTCAGTTGCTTATTTCGGAAGAGATTTTTGGTTCTATTTGTATTTCGAGACCTTCCTTGAAAGTTGGCATTGGATCTATGGAGAAGGAAATCTCTGGATCACAGAGCCTCCATTTGAACTGAGTCACCAGGTTATGAATAGCAACTAGAGTTTCAATTTTTGTAAATTCATATCCAGGACATATCCTGGGTCCTCCTCCAAATGCCATGAAACAGTAGGGCGGGCACTGTTTCTCAAAACGTGCTGGATCAAACTTTGATGCATTTGGGAAGATGCTCTCATCCATGTGTGTCGAGAAGGCTGCCCATATCACCTAAGAACCAACCCACAAATACAAAATATTGGGTAATACCATTCTTATTTTTTATGTATAAGTTAATTAAGCTTTGACTACAGTTAAAACTTGTAACCTCACATGTTTGAAGATGATTTTTAACAAGTGCTACAAGTACTTGTGGAAATACCTGCCATCCTTTCGGAATAAGGTAGCCTTCGTACTCGAAATCTTTGAGGACCTTCCTGAAGCTGAAAAACGCGGGAGGGGTCATCCTGAGAGTCTCCATTGCTACTCTCCATGTGTATTTCATTCTCGAAAGATCATCCCATGTTAGAAGCTCCCCTGAGGCCTTACTCTTAGCTATTTCCTCTTGTTCTGCAATCTCAAATAATATTAGCATAATTCACCAAGAATTTCTGCAAAACTCAGATTTTTAATGAAAATAATTAGCATACCTTCAAGGATGCAGGCATAAACAGAAGGATCATTGGCCAAATTTCTAATCAAGAGACTGAGGAGGACGGATGTTGTGTCATGTCCTCCAATCATTATACCAATAGCATTATCTACAATTTCCTCATCAGATAATAGTACTGAGTTGTCCTCGTTCCGGAGACTAATCAAGCTAGTGAGATGATCTTGTTGGGTAATAGCAATCTGTTGCTCCAGAGCTGCCCTTTTTTCACGGATAAGACCCATGATTACACTTCTGATTCTTGCACGTGCTTTTAGGCTTCGGTTGAATTTTGTGAAGGGCAAGTTAATTGGTACTGATAGCAACCCCTTCATAACTTCTCGGAGGAGCTGACGAAGGAGATCTCTTTTTGATCCTTGTTCTACTCCAGTTATAAGCAAGCTCAAGACATTGAAGGTAAGGATCTTCATTAATGGCATGGCCTATATTGTTTTTAACAAACAAAATCCAGTTAATTACACACAAAACAAAAAAATTTTTTTGAGATGGTGATATTTAGAAGTGACATACCGAAATCTTTTCCTTTCCATGCCAATACAAATTAAGGTGTTCTCTAACTTCTCCATCGATCCTTCCAACATAATGCTTTAACATTTCAGGTTTTAGAAATGAAACAAGCGCACCTCTGACGCGCTTGTGGTCATGTCCACTCAATTCCAGGATATTTCTCTCACCAAAGATCCTTCGGATCGATGAAGGTTGCTGATTGGCAAGAATGTTGCCATCACAGGTGTAGATAAACTTGTTTGCAGCCTGGCCCTGGAGGAATACTGTTGGGGCCCCAAAAATGTTCATTTTTGAGATGGGTCCATATTTCCTGACTCTTTCCTGAAACCAGTTTTCTGCTGTGTTTCGGCGCAGGGCACACAGCAGGCTCAAGGTCTGGCCTACGATGGGTAAGCCTAAGGAACCTGGTGGAACCCTCTTGGAAGTTATCTTGGTAAGGAGAAAATAGAGAGGAATAATGGAAAGAAGCAAGCAAAAATAGATTGCAGGATTCATTGCTACTAGCTAGCAAGAGAGAGTTGCTGCTACTGTATGAAATACCTTGGAGATTAAATAATATATAGGGAACTTGATTATGGCTTTTAGCACATAGTAGCAATTTTCAGTAAAATTAGAGTAGGAAGCAAGAAAGTCAAATGACACACCTTGTTGTTGTTTTATTACTGTCTCTTTATTTTCCTAATCTGAGTTGCACAATAGTCGAATGAAGAAGAAGCTATGTTTTCTGTTCTGGTTGCTCTCCGTCATAATTCTTGAACTCGTGCAAGAAAAAATTGACATGCAAATGAGGTTATACCACGCATTAGTATCTTTGTTTTTGAGTCGAATGAGACGTTCACGGTGCGCAGAAGAAGCTATGTTTTCTATTCTGGCTGCTCTCCATCATAATCGTCAAACTCGTGCAAGAAAAATTTGACATGCAATACCACACATTAGTATCTTTGTTTTTGAGATTGGTCCAATGTCGGCCAAATTCGACATGCAAATGAGCTTATACCATACATTAGCATCTTTGTTTTTGAGATTGGTCCAATGTTGGCCAAGAAATCCCTTGGCCTCACGAATCTGCCATTAACAGCATTCTGGTGTACTGGGTTTTTATACAACCACTTTCTATACACCACCAGCTAACTACTAAAACTTTTAAGATAATTTCAATTCCACTATATTTCTGATCCTGGGAAAAAATCTGATCTACTGAATCTCTTCCCTGTTGGAACTTTTTAAATGTCAATTGCTGTTGAAATAATCCCAGGGCAGCAACCACAGAAAACACAATTAACATCTGAAGCATGAGCCTATTTAAATATCCCTTGTTTAGCAAGCAATTTATTTGTTGATGGCGAATCAAGTTATAAAACTATGCCTAATGCTTAAAACAATAAAGTAACGGATTGACGATTGGCCTTCTTTGGAGACTGGAACATCCGATGGGGTCCTCCGACACATTCCGAACGAGTGGTATTTGTGTTATCCATATATATATATATATATAACTTCAAGGAAATGGATGATAATTTGTGATTTTGAAAACTCTCCTTGATAAGGATTAATTTCGTATCAAAGACCCTAATTTCCATTATAGACTAATATCCACCATTTTCTTCAAGTCAGTGAGTGAAATATCCAATCCAATGAACTGCTCTAAGATATGCCATTTTTGAAGTTTAAGTAAGAAGAATATTAAAAAAGTCAACTTGTTGCAAATTCTATTTAAATTCTTATGCAAATAAGTTCATATAATATCATAACAATTACATACATATTGTTCACATTCAATTGACCTTTTTGGAAGAGATCTTTGGCTCTATTTGGATTTCTAGGCCTTGCATGGAAGTTGGCATGGGATCTTTGGAGAAGGAAATGTCTGCGTTGTAGAGCTTCCATTTGAACTATGTTACCAGGTGATGTATAATAACTAGAGTTTCAATTTTTGCAAATTCATATCTAGGACAAATCTTGGGTCCTCCTCCAAATGCCATGAAACTGTAGGGCGGGCACTGTTCTCGAAATGTGTTGGATAAAACTTTGATGCATTTTGGGAGATGCTTTCATCCATGTGTGTCATGAAGGTTGCCCATGTCACCTAAGAACCAACAAATACAATATTTAGAGAAAGACGCTTGTTTCGTTTAAGTTAATTAGGCTTCGATTGTTGAAAACTTGCAACCTTGCAAGTATGGAGATGATTTCAATATCACTGAGCCGAGGTTTATTAGTAGAGCAATACTGTTACATATCAACTTCTGAAATTAACTAGCTAGTGCTATAAGTAGTTACAAAAATACTTGCCATCCTTTAGGAATAAGGTACCCTTTGTATTCGAAATGAAGGTGAAAAATACTAGATGGGTCATCCTTAGAGTTTCCATTGTTACTCTCCATGTGTATTTCATTCTTGAAAGATCATCCCATGTTAGAAGCTCCCCTGAGGCCTTACTCTTAGCTATTTCCTCTTGTTCTGCAATCTCAATTATGTAATGTTAGTATAATTAATTAGTCACCAAGAATTTCTACAAAACTCAATCGTTTAATTAAAATAATTAGCATAGCTTGAATGATAGAGGCATAAGCAGAAGGATCATTGGCTAAAATCCTAATCAAGAAGGCGAGGAGGATGGAGGTTATGTCATGTCATGCAACCATTATAATAGTAGCATTTGCTAAAATTTCCTCATCAGATAATACTACTGAGTTGTGTTAGAATTTTTATGTGGACTAATATTAATTATTGGTTTGTTTTAATTTTTTATAAAACGGACTGAATAATATAGTTTATTGATTGGTGAGTAAGCTCAATTAAATTGTGATCAAATGAGTTATGAGCTTATGACATTTTTAGTGGGCTGACATGAAAAACAGTCGTGTGTAGGCCTAATTTAATATGGACTTGTGATGAGTAGACCTGTTAAATTCATTATAAATAAACTAAGTCATCTCTCATGCTTTTAACTCTAACCCTAGCTATTACGCCCATTGGTAGCCGTCTTGAAAGAAGGGTAAGAAGATGAAGACTTCTCATTTTTAATTCTTCTGATCTATTTTTCTTCAATGTTTAATTTTAATGGTTGCAATTATGACTCAAAACAATCTTGGATCTAATTCGCAAACTAGCACAAAATTCATTTTCGCTTAACTATTGATTGATGTTCTAAATTTATGTACTAGATCCTGCATAAATTATTACATGTAATATCAGAGCTTGAAATTGTATATGATTTAGAACCCTAAATATTTTGTATTGATAATTAAATTATGAGTTTATTTAATTGTTTTATCTGAATAATGGATTAATTAAAAAGAAACTGCATAAAAAACAAAAGATGTTAAGATTTACCAAAAACTTCACGTAGCTCTTGCTCATTACAAGCTGCTTGGACTAGCCCACATCTTCCAACTAAATGCAATCTCCTGAGATGATATTCATAGTATTAAATGTGCAACCCTTGTATCAGATATCAAATGATAGGGTCAGAAAACCTTATTGAACTTTGCTCCCAAGCAGTCAATGCATGGCTGGCAATATCAATTGTTGCTAATTTTGCTGATTATGGGACTTCTTGTTATTGCCATTGGTTTTGATCTTTGACGATAGCTCAAGAATGATCTCATAACAATCATTTATATATATATATATATATATAAGTGGTTTATATATAGTTAATTGTCAGTTTATAATTTAGTGATATTAGATTTGTAATAAAATAAATAAATAAATATTTGATTTGTATATATATGAGATAATAATCATGTATTTAATGTTAAGGTATATTGTATTTGGTACCTTATCTATTTTTTATGTATATATTTGCATTTGGTATGTATTTTAATTGGACTTTTATTAATCTCTAATTAAAAATAATTTTATGGGTTGATGTGAATGTTACCACCAAAGTGGAACATCCATTGAAATTCGTAGAGTTATTTTTAATTTTTGTGAAGAGATAATTTCGACTTAATGTATATAATAACCTGCCTAAAGTGAATTATTAGATGCATTGATTTTGGTAGTGAGTGTTGGAATGAAACTATTTGTGTTAAGATTGCATTAGTGTAGAGAGTTTATCTGCCTAAAGGGGATAAATTTCTTAAAAACTGATGTAATCTCGATTGTGTGCTTCATAACTATAAATTCTATTGCATGTGCATGTTCTGCCCAAAGGGGAATATGTAGTGATGCCAGAATTTTCTAGATTGTATAAATTATAACTTTAATTTTATACATAACCTAATTTTAATACATGTTTTTGTTTTGTCTCAAACTGGCTCCTTTAGTCTCAACAATAGTACTGCCACTGTTGAACTTTTAACTAGCACAAACTTTAAGAGGTGGAATGATGATATTCAATTTGTCTTGGAAATAAGTGAGATAGATTGTCCTTTATGAAGATGAACCTGTTAAACCTGCCTGTGAAAGCAATATCGAGGAAAAAGAATTACATGCTAAGTGGGAGAGATCTAATCATCTTAGTATTATGGCCATGAGGAAAACTATTCCTGAATACCTTATGAGTAGTTTGCCCACTGATGTTACTGCCAATATTTTTATTGTTGCTGTAGAAGATAAGTACTTTTTATCTGATAAGGCTAAGGCTAAGAACCTCATGAGTCAGTTAACCAGTATGAAATACAACCATAGTGGGAGTGTGAGAGATTATATTCTAATTATGGTTCACCTTCAAATAAAACGTAGAGGTCTTAAACTTGAGATTTTTGATGAATTCATAATTTACCAAGCCCTAAACACTTTGCCCCCTTAATTTAGCCAAATTAAGACTGCTTATAATACCCAAAATACTACCTTGACCATTAATGACCTTATAACCAAATGTGATGCTGAGGAAAAGAAAATTAAGAAAGAGAAGGGTGAGGTTGTCATGCTAGTGACACAACCTAGGGTTGATCCTAAAAAGGATAAGGGTAAGTCTAAACCTAATTATTATGCTCCTAAGAAGAATTAGAATTTTAAATGACATGGTTGAAATTAGACCAAGAAGGTAGACGATTCTGAAATTATTCACAAAAGTAAGGTGAAAATTTTCTTTTGTCATAAAAAAGGTCATAAGAGAAAGGATTGTCATAATTTCACAGATTGACTAAAGAAGAAAGAAGAAGAAGGTATTCCTTTGGGTTATGTTTGGTTTGAATCTTATATGGTTGATGTACCACCAAACTTTTGGTGGCTTGATAGTGGTACAACTGTTCATATTGCTATTACCTTGCAGGGGTTCATAAACAAATAAAAGCCAAGTAAAAGAGAGTCCAAGCTTAGAATTGGGAATAATTTAGAGATAGAGTCGAGCAAGTTGGAGTAGTTAGGTTAACATTGGAATCTGGATTTTGTCTCATTTTGGAGAACACCTTTTATATTTCATCTTTTAGGAGAAACTTGATTTCTGTTTCTATTTTAGATAAGATTGGATATCATTGTACTATTGGTAATGGAAGAGCTAATATATTTTTAGACTCTAAATTGATTGGTGAATGTGTTTTGTTTGATAATATATATAGATTGTGTTTGGATAATGTTAGTGATTGTGGACCTTTTTATGAAACCAATGTTGTGACTAAATAATTCTTAGTTAAAAAAAAATCTTTTTTATTATGACACAAACGTTTAGGTCATATATCTAGAGAAAAAATTGAAAGACTAATAAAATATGACATTCTTCATTCTCTTGATTTTGAGGATCTAGATGTTTGTGTGGACTGTATAAAGGGTAAATTGACTAAGATTAAAAAAAAAGGTGCTAATAAAAGTTCAGATCTTCTAGAGATTATTCACACTGATATTAGTGCATGATAAAGGAGAAATTCGATGCTCTTGAGATGTTCAAAATTTTTAAAATTGAGGCTGAGAAACAAATAGGAAAAGTCATTAAAATTATGAGGTCTGACCGTGAGGGTGAATATTATGGCAAATATGATGAGACTAGGCAACATATAAGAATGTTTGCCAAATATTTATAAGAGTGTGGAATAGTTGCCCAATATACCATACCTGGTAGTCCTGAATAAAATGTTGTTGCTGAAAGGCGCAATTGTACTTTGAAGGATATGATGAGTAAATCTAACTTACCTGAATTCTTATGGGGTGAGACTATTAAAACTGTCATTTATATTTTGAACCGTGTTCCTAGAAAATCTGTATCTAAAACACCTTTTGAGTTGTAGACTGGTAGAAAACCTAGTTTGAACCATTTTTGTGTTTGGGGTTGTCATGCTGAGGTTAGAATATAGAATGAAAATGAGAAAAAGATTGACCCTAAAACTACTTATTGTTACTTTTTTGGGTTCCCAACCCATTCTAAAAGATGCAAGTTCTATTATTCTACACGTGGCACAAAGATTGTAAAGTCCATAACTGCGAAGTTTTTAGAGATGAATATTGCAGATGTAGACATTTCTCAACCATTTATTCATGCTGTACAAATTGAAGTTGCAACCATTCCTTTACCTTCATCTCATGAAAAGATTATAGGGATTCTTGTTCAAGCAGGTGGTGATGGTGAGGGTGCATTTGATCTTCTTCCTTCTATTGAGAATCCTCCAGAGCCTGTTGTTGTTAAAGAATTACTTGTTACAAGGTTTATTAGAGGGAGAAGGTCAACAATTCTAGATGATTATGAGGTTTATCTTGGTAAGGTGATTATCATATAGGTCATATTGTTGATTTTATATCTTATGATGAGGCAGTCAATAGTGTTTATTCTGATTTGTGAATTGATACTATGAAAGATGAAATGACATCAATGAGTCATAACCAAGTTTGAGAACTAGTGGAACTTCACTCTAATAATATCCCATAGGTTGCAAATGGGTATTCAAAACTAAAAAGGATTCTAAAGGAAAGGTTGACAAATTTAAAGCCAGATTGGTTGCTAAGGGGTTTACACAGCGTGAGGGTATTGATTATAATTAGACTTTTTCTCATGTTTCCTCTAAAGATTTCTTTAGAATAATTATGGTCTTATTTGCTCATTTTAATTTAGAGTTGTATCAAATGGATGTCAAAATGACATTCTTAAATGGTGATCTAAGTAAAGAAGTTTACATGGTGGAACTTGAGGGTTTTAAGGAAAGTGGTAAAAAACACTTGGTTTGTAAGCTTAAGAAATCTATATATGATCTCAAACAAGCTTCTCATCAGTGATATTTAAAATTTGATGAGGTAGTCATTTCACTTGATTTCACAGAGAATAAGATGGATCAATGTATTTACCATAAAATCAGTAGGAGTAAATTTATATTTCTTGTTCTCTATATTAATGATATTTTACTGACTAGTAATGACATAAAGATGATTTATAAGACTAAGTAGTTACTTTCTAGGACTTTTGATATGAAAGATCTTAGAGAGACATCTTTTATCTTGGGTATTGAGATTTGTCGTGATCGGTCTCATCATTTATTAGGTCTTTCTCAAAGGGCATATTGATCATGTGCTTAGTAGATTCAATATGCAATCTTGCAAAGGTGGTGATACTCCTATTGTGAAAGGAGATAAATTTAGTAAGGAGCAATGCCCTAAAAGTGATATAGACAAACAAACCATGAATAATATTCCTTATGACAGTGTTATTGGCAGCTTGATGTATGACTAAGTGTATACAAGACCATATATTGCATACATTATTAGTGTTCTCGATCGACATCTTTCTAATCTTGGGTGAGATCATTGGGTAACTGTTAAGAAGGTAATGAGATACTTGCAAAAGACGAAGGATTATATGATGGTTTATAGGCGGGTGAATGATCTTGGAGTAGTGGGATATTCAAACTCTGATTTTACATGCTGTCAAGAAGATATGAAATCCATTTCGTGTTATATTTTTATGCTTGCTGGTGGTGCTGTTTCGTGGAAGAGTGTTAAACAAACACTTACAGCTTCTTTTACTATGCTAGCTAAGTTTGTTACTTGTTATGGTGCTAGTATATAAGCTATATGGTTAAGAAATTTTATTTCTGGGTTGCTTGTGGTCGATTCTATTGCTAGGCCACTTCGAATCTATTATGATAATAATGTTGTTGTGTTCTTTTCTAAGAACAATAAAAGTTCGAGTGGTTCTAAACATATGTAGATTAAATATCTTACAGTCAGAGATTTAATGAAGAAAGGAGACATTGGGATTGAGTACATTTGTACTAATTTGATGTTAGTTGATCCTTTAACAAAGGGCTTAGACCCATAATTTTTAAGAAACATGTTAGTGATATGGGTGTTGTAGAATCTTTTACTTTGTTTGGTTAGTGAGAGTTTTGTGCTTATAATTGAACATCTAAGTTAAATAATTTCGCTATATTGCTTATTCATATGTATTTGTTTATATGAGTTAAGTATTTTATGGTTGTTTGTTATGCATATATGCACATTTAATATATATATATATTACTTAATATTAGTGTAATTATCTTAAACTATATTAATTAGTTTCCAATTGTGTTTCTAGAAACAAATGCTAAGACATATATTGTTTGTATTTTCAAAATGGAAACATAAGGCTTACTGTGAAGCCTTATGAGTTTTTCTTGTTGGTTTGAGTATGTGGGAAAGAGAAATATTTGGAGGACTGATAAAGAAAATGGTGTATTGATCACATGTGTGTGTTATTTTCTTACTACACTGTCACATTAGAATTCAGGTAAATTAAGTTGTCAATATTTGTGACTATGGATTGATACTATATCAATAAGGGGCATAATTATTGTCATGATCAGATATTGATAATTTAATATGGACAAGATTATGTTTAAGGTGTCATTTTTATCAATAAACTATATATTTTTTAAAATTTTGTGGCCACATTTGAGTTTAAAGTATTTAGTTCGGAAGTCATTTTCAAAAATAATTTTTTTTTATAAAACATAAAAACGCCTTAATCAATATTACCCAAATGAGAAAATGTTAGAATTTTATGTGGGCTAATATTAATTATTGGTTTGTTTTAATTTTTTTTATAAAACGAACTGAATAATATAGTTTATTGATTAGTGAGTAAGTCCAATTAAATTGTGATCAAATGAGTTATGGATTATGACACCCATGGTTATCAAAAACGCAATTCAAAATGTACTTTTTTTATGATTTTATGATCTAAAATCACATGAACGAGTTCAAACGCATATAAATCGAATTTGGTGTAAAATCAGGATGAAATCGCGATTTTACAACCGATTTTAACGATTCCAGCATCTTGAAGCAACGTCGTTTCATTCAAAATCAAAGTGCTACATTTTGTGTCAAAGTGACGTCGTTTTGTGGTGAAGTGACGCCGTTTTGACTTGAGTATTGTAGAAAAGAGAAGGCAACAAGCGACATTCTCGATTAAATTGGGGAATTTTCTTAAGGATTTCAAGCAACAGAATTTTCTTAGAGAAACTCATCCGATTGGTGGTTACAGGAATGTATTCCGGTTTCTTTGATTTGGTATTTTGGTTTTCTTGTTTGTGGTTTCATGTTTTTGGCTGTTAGTCGGGTTTTCCATTCTCTGTGTACTCTTTAACACATAGTTGTAATGGTTTCGGGTTTTGAATGATTTTTTAGTGGTTTCTTGTAATGATTTTGTAATGGTTTGACTGTAATGGTTTCATGTTTGCTTGTTTAGATGTACTCTCTTGCGATACCCATTGTTAGTTGGGATTACTCTCTTGTTTGTTGGATTTTTTCAAGTTTGGCATGAGTGATCATCTGGGTAGTTGTCAATGTAGAAGAATATATCTGCTATTAGTATTATTGTGCATATTATTTGATTTTGAATTTCAATTTGGTCATTTGCTGGGCTTGATGGTTAAAGCTACTACCTTTTGTTTTGTGGGACTGAATATTACAGGTTTAAGGTAACAGAAGTAGTTTTAGGTTTAGTTTTCAGTGACTATTTTACTGTTTAGTTGATTAGTTACTTTGCAATGGGTATCGCATGATTTGACTGTTTACATTGATTGGAGGATGTATGTTAGGGAAAGTAGAATTGTTGGAGATTTTGGACCTCGGCAGAGATTATCACCCACCCATTTTGAACTTGAATTCTGGAAAGATGTGTTAATCTTATTTGTCAAAATCGTAGTAGCTAGCACAAGAAGGAAGCCAATGGATAAAATTAATAGAGGTTAAATACATGCATACACTTCGTAGTAGCTTGCACAAGAGAAAATTATAGACAATGCTTGTGCTCAAAGACACCTAAAATCTAAAATAACTAATAAAATGCATGTCCCCTGTATAGTGCACACCTATGGGCTATATCCCTTATTTCCAGCTTTTATGCATGCTACTAAACTGCCAAATGATGACATGCCAAGTATCTCTTCATCTTCTTTTAACTAATATAACAAGCTAATTTCCTAGGTTCTTAGTGGTTTATCTTCAATGAAGCTGATGGCAACAAATATAAAATACAGTATTGCAAGCAGCCACTTATGTAATATACATATGAATTGCACGAGAAAGCCATTGCTTTCTTTTTCATTTCAGAAACTGAAATTCAGTTGAAATATATTTCTAGTGATAGTTTATGTTTATCACATAACTTATGTTAGAGGATAATTTATGCCTATGGAGCTAAGAATTGAAATTATAGGTAAATTATTATATTCAGTTTATTTAAAATATTTACCTTGATAATTATAGGTATGAAAAAGATAGGCAGTATGTTAATCCCTTGAGTATGCATTTACTCATCATGAATATGTGTTGCACTTCATAACAAGTCGGAGCCATTGGATTCTGCACTTACAAAGTTACAAGTTTTCGAGATTCCCCATTGCCATTGGATTCTGCACTTCATAACATGTCTTTAACCTTGCTTACAGACTTCATATAAGTGTTGTTTGTATGAAATGAAATGGGTAACCTAGCTTACAGATTTGCAATATTGCTTGTATAATTTACAGTTATACTTTTTGTGCTTCTACTCTTAGATTGTTGGTGATGATTTATGTGCCAGCAGCTAGGCATTCTTCAGCTTACTTTCAATCTAACTCATATTTATTTTTTATTTAACAGTGATTGAATTCTAGATGTCTACGTCTAATTCTTCAAAGGCTGTTACTAAAAGAAAAAATGCAGCTAGAAATAGATCAGATTTGCGATGACAATATGGCATGGATGTGGACTAAAACTCAAAGAAAGTTCAATGTAAATTTTGCGATAAAATCTTCACTGGCGGGATTTATCGATTTAAGAACCATTTAGCGTGTACCAGAAAAGATGTAGAGCTTTATAAAAGTGTACCATATGAGGTTAAGAAGCAAATGATCACTGTTTTAGTAAAAAATGCAGAATTAGCAGAGAAAAAAAGGAAGCAATTTTATGACATCGATGAGTCAGGAGATGATGAAAATGAGGTGCATCAAATTATGTCAAA
>CATIWR010543663.1:0-60407 GCA_949677035.1 Omphalea diandra
AATCTTCACTTAGGGAATCTCATTTGAATGCTGTAAAGAGGATTTTTAAATATTTGCATGGCACTATTCACTTAGGACTTTGGTATCCTAGGAACTCTTCCTTTAGTCTAATAGGGTACTCGGATGCGGATTATGCAAGTAGTCTTTTAGATAGAAAAAGCACTTTCGGGACTTGCCAATTCATAGGAGAATGTTCAGTCTCTTGGTTTAGTAAAAAGCAAGTATCGATTGCCTTGTCTACCGCAGAAGCCGAGTATGTGGCAGCGGGTTATTGTTGCACCCAAGTTCTTTGGATGAAACAGCAATTAAAGGACTTTGGTAAAGTGATTAATCACATTCCTATTAAATGTCACAATACAAGTGCTATTAATCTTTCAAAAAACCCCATCCAACATTCTAGAAGTAAACATATAGATGTTAGACATCACTTTCTTAGAGATCATGTGCAAAAAGGTAATGTTATGTTAGAATTCATTGACACTAATCATCAACTTGCAGATATTTTCACTAAACCTCTAAATGAAGAAAGAATGTACTTCATTAAGAGATAATTGGGAATGCTTGATGGAAGCTCCCTCAAGTGAAAATTATTGTTTGATCTAGTGTGATATATGTGTGTGATATGTTTAATTAATGATATTGAAACATTTTATACTTTGATTTTAGGAGATCACATACTTTTATTTATTTTCATTCTTATCTTTGATGACTCGCAATTCACGGTCGCTATTCATTCTTCACGATCGCGAATTACAAGTTAAACTTTTTCGGCTGTCAAATATCAATTCGCGATCGCGAAAATCACTCTCCACCGCAAATTTTATCAGTTTTTCAAAATTCTAACGGTTGCAGCGTGCATTCCCGAGGAAAATTTGTCTGTTACTCACATTTTTTGAAATTTGCGGTCGCGACTGAATAAATTGTGAACGCGAATTATAGTAATCGACTCATATTTATGAGATTTGATTGCCAACTGTTGCCAACCCTTCATTTAATCTATTTCTAGTCGTTTCTGATCATTTTCACACCCCTTGAAGCCAATAAATACCCCCTTAAATAGTGATTTCATCACAACTCAATTATACCAACTTCCAAATCTCTAATTCTCTCAAAATTTCTCCTCTCCCTTTCAAGCAATTGCCATGGCACCCAAGAAATCATCAAGAGCTGACAAGGGCAAGGGAATTGCATAATCCTTTGTCCCTCCTTCTCTTCTCAACATGAGAGGAGTAACCTATGAGGAAAAGAAGAGATACAAAGCAAACCTCTCCAAAACCATCCTCCCAAACAAAATACCTTCATCCTTTCTGCTCAAATCTCTTAGTCTCGCCAACGAAATCCGGGCATTCCTGTCCAATTTGGGCTGGAATGACTTTATCTTCCGAGCGGAACCAGGATATGAAGAGATCGTTCGAGAGTTTATGTGCACGGTTCAGTTGAGCCGCAAAATGGAGTCTCCTGCGGGGCAATATAGGATGACTTTTAGGGCATTATGAATTTTTGGTGATGTCATTTGGTTTGACTAATGCACCAGCTGCGTTTATGGCTCTTATGAACAAAGTGTTTCAGCCTTACATAGACAATTCAGAAGTGTACATAAGGTTTGGATACTTTAGTGCATAGAGTTTTGCATAAAGACACAAGGACCGCAAGTCGCCAGCTGAATTCCAACTCTCCCTCTCTCCTTGTGTCATGTACATATAACTATATAGGAACCGGTTTATGGTCACTAGCCTTGAACATTAATTAACATATATGTACATTAAATGCATGTTAGATTACGTATGTATGATTAATAAACCTTTCTGTATATGTATTTTTGGACATGAATGCCATGATTTGTAAATGAAAATGGTCGTTACACGTATCATCACTAAAGGTAGACACTTCATTCATATTAGATTCATGATTGTGATTAGTTTATGCATTAGAGGACTCTCCATGAAAGTGTCAATTAGTATAAGTTTTTAGAATCTCGTGCTCTAACAAATGATATCTAACTTCAAATTTATCCCTATAATTGACATTTCTACATTTAATATAAGGGCATAAAATAACATTGCCCATTGAGGAATGCTTGAATGCATATGTTAGAAAACATTTTATGCCTTGAATATATGCAAGGCCCTTATTATTATTAATCCCAATCCAACTCTTATCTAGAGGCATATCCTATAAAACTAATTGAGATCAGTTTAAATCATGTATGTATAAGATTGACAATAGAGTTATGGACTTAAAGTATTTGAGAATTGCAAATCAAAAATAAATAATTCAAGAAATTAAAAGTAAATATTTATGTAGCAAGTCGTATCAATAATGAAAATGAGATTTCAAACCTCCATTCAATTAGTTCATTTAATGGGTTTAGGTTTTAATGGATTGTAGCATTTATCATTCTATTCTTTGGGTTTGGGTTTAAAGAGATGAATTGGTTATGGTATGGAATTGGACTTGTTTGCAAGGAAATGATAAGTTGTAATCGCTAACGTGAGTCTAGTTTTATTAGACTATGGAATGTTATGCTTTTTATGATATTTAAAGGTCTTAAACCTCAATTTAGGATAAGGTTGTAATCTAAAATATGGGTTGACCACATTTCTATAGTAGTAATACTTGAATGGATGCATATGGAAAAGAAAGGGGCCTAAAGACTAAATTATATATTGATTATCTTGACTAAAATTTCAGCTTGTAAATACACCATTTGAATATTTTTAAAGTAATTTTGATGTATGGTTATAAGTTTTTAATGTCTTTAAAGTAATTATAATGTATGGTTATTAGTATTTAAGTTAGCTCAGAACTTGCCTTACATGAAATGGAATTGAAAGCATATGATTTAATGATGAAATGACCTAATATGACCCTAAATGCAATCTATTTTGCATGATTGAACTTTTGGTAAGTTTTGGCATTATTTAATTGGCTTAAATACTAATTTAAAGTAAGGTTAGAAGGAAGAAATAGAGGCTGATCTTAATCATGCATGTTAGATGTTTAAATAAATTTATCGAAAAATGACTTGAAATAAGCTTCTTTGCAACCTGTTTATAATTTTTTTTTATTTTCAATGGTATTTTTTACTGTGTTAATATTGTTCTTGGACTGTACTAATTGATTTTTAAAGAAGTGGAGAGGGATGGTCGACCTAATTGAAATTGCAAATTATTTCTTTATGCCAAATTGTGTTTAATATGAGTCAGGTGAAATAGTTTCTATTGTTTAATGTTAGATAAAAATTAAGCATAAAGGATTGGAGGGTAAGTTTTCAATTTTTGCTTATATAGATCTTTGTTATAAATCTATAGTTCTAAAGAATAAAAAAATTTAAAGGCTAGCTCTCTGTAAATAATGAACAAATTATTGTAAGTTTTGCGATAAACTAACAAATTCAAGCACATCTAAATCAAAGACAATTGAATTCTATTATTCTCTTAGATTTTACTATCCATGAATCATTGCTATACTACTATATTAAACAAAATAGCTCACATTTTTATATTGAAACAAAATGCAAGCATCAAGAATAACAAAGATATATATAAAAAAAAAATAGATGTTAATTTTGTGATATACTTATTCATACCTGCTATGAAATGATTATATGGTTAGATAATGGCTTTCACTTGTTGATATTTAAATATTGTTGAACTTCACATAGTTAAAAAAATAAAAAAGTACAGTTAATTTAAAATGTTATATTAATTAGACATCACTAAAGATATATTATAGCAAAAGAATTATTTCCTTGGTAGTAATATAAGTAACTAACTTTTACTGTGTAATATGTTCAGGATGTTAATAGCAACAATTTTCTTCATCTTAATCAACTATCGTTATCATACAAATCAATTTGGATACTAATCTATTTGCATATTTCATGTTAACTATGACTAAAGGAAGAAAAATAATAATAATAACTTCAACCAATCTTATTGTAATAATTTGTGAACAGTTCACAAATTCCCAGAGAACTTAGGACAAATAAAGGGACCAACAACAAAAGAAGGAATTACAATGACAAGGTCCAAACCATTTTCCTCTTCGAATTCAATAGTGTTTTCTCTATTGAGTTTTTGGAAATCATTTAAAGACCAAATTAAAGGATTTAAAATGATCCATACTACTCCAAAAGCTCTTATCGATTATGTCCATAACCTTGTCACTAAATTTAAGTGATGATGCATTAAGATATTCAAAGAGAAAAATTTGTACACTTGCCACATGATTGGTGGGCACCACTAGTATATTTAAAAGATGACCATATGACACGAATAAGGTTGGATTAATTCTTTACTCGTATGCTTTAACAGAAGTCCCAAATCTATTCAATAATCAAGTAATAAGATTTTCTCTTCAAATCCTAACTTAACCCCTAGAAAACTTGTTTGTAGCAACCTAAATTATAAAGATTCAAAGTTGTGATAATCCTAACCCTAAATTGACTAAGTAATTTAAGACCTAGATTAAATGAGTTTGTAAAATTATTAAATTCACTCAATAATTTCACCAAGTCCTTTCAAGAACTTAAGAAGAGAAATCTATCTCTCAAAAACTTATAGCTAAAAGAATAATTCATTAATTTCTTAACCATGGCCGAATAGAGGACTATATATAGTCTTACAAAATAACCTAGCTAATGAAGAAGAAAAGAGAATAAAACCCTAAAATCTAAGTGTAAATTCAGCCATAAGGAGTTTGGCTACCTAAAAACATGTTAAACAAAGGTTTCCTAATGAAATAAAGAAGAAACGAATGTCTTATGATTGGCTAAAGAAGTATTCGGCCTTTATAAGATAATATCTAAAGAAAATCTTCTAAAGTTACATAAAATAATAATAAAGATAATCCTAAGAAGAATAGGACACCAAATTCTGCCAATAAGAAAAGTCTTGAAGAGTTCTTGAAAATCTTGAAAGATTTTGAAAGAATCTTGAAAATCTTGGATGTTAAATGTCAAATCTTGATTGGTGCATATTTGGATCTTGATTTGTCTTAGGAAATAAGTTCCCATATTGTTGGAAACATATTTGTAGTTAATACAAGACAACTTTATTCAGCATGTTTTGTCTCATGTCTTGTCCTAACATGTAAATTTAAACTTTTTACCAACTTGTTAGAGTTGTCAGCAGGGGCCCATAGAAAGTATCTAGAACTGAAATTACATCCAAATGAGCTTTATTTTGAGCTTAAAAATGATCCACTAAATCCATCTACTAAAAGTCCAATCTCCAACTTTGGGCTTTAAGTTTTTCATGTGCCATCCATGAATCTAATGGGTCTATTAGGCTTATTCACATCACCATATTGATCCCTCACTTTAATAAATTATGCTAATCAAAGTCTATTGTAAATGAAAACAAATTTAAGAGATATGCTAAGATGGCCACTCAATGCATTGAATTTTAATTCAACAACTCAAACACTTTCATTCTAAGTTTCTCCTCATCCTAATAATTAAGCAATTGGACAGTGGCATGAACGGTAGCAAAAATCTTTTAAAAGAGATTAAATAAAACTATTGTTTTCATTTGTAGAGATTGAAATTATCTTTTATAAATAAATTTTATTTTACATTATGGTTCACATTTCAATTTTGGCAACAAATATTTACTCAAAACTACTGCCTACTCCCTTTGCCTAATATACAATTGAAAAGTGAATTTTGATAATAAAAATTAAAATATTATTCATAGATAACAAAATCATTATATAAGAATCTATAACAATATTTTCTCGTAAACTTGGGTTGGACCTTTTCCACACAAAAAAAAAAAAAAAACAAACTTTACATATGTTCACCTTTCTATGCTTGTTTCATTTAAAAGACAGGGAATAACTCTTTTTTTTAACAAAAAAGCAACTATACTTATTTTGTCTCTTTGTGGATCAAAATACATTAATTCTAAAGTAAATAAATAATTATTATTTTTACTTATATATCATTATTTTATTTCTTTGTAGTAGGTGCCCAGTTCACCTTCAATGTATTGAAATGCCAAAAATATCCCTATAGGAAGAGTACTGCAATCCATTATTGAGGATAAGGGAATAACTATAATTAGCTATGCTTAGATTGTTTTGTACCATGCATAACATATGGCCAATAAAAAATTCTGAAGTGAATATGTCAATAAGAGATACCTCTGAAAGACCTATTGAAAAAGAAAAAGTGATATACAATTAATATCATATAATTAATTAGATTATAGTGATATCATATCATTGCTTACAACCACTTTCCTTTTTGTTTATATATATATATATATATATATATATAAGTTTTGTAAACCTAGTCCAGTTAGTAATATATAGATGCAACAAATAAATTGAGTTCAACAATCATGGAAGCTACATTTTCTAAAATTTAGTGGCAACCCTATTCATATATCAAAATGATGTTTCACCCATAGCATTGTATCCTAGTATACCCTTACTTATATAATTGATGTGACCCTTTTGGATACATTGCATCTTCTAGATGCATGGACTCTTATATGGATCCAAGTTAACATCAACCTAAGTTACTCTATACATAGTAGATAGCTGCAGAAATAACTATCTTTTAGATCATAGTTTGGACTAGCACATTATAATGACCCATACATACATATATGCTACTATTTTAAGCTCATAATTCCATTTCAACAATAAGTATAAATAATATAATAAAATAATTATTTCCACAACTAATTTGACTCTATAAAAATATTTATTTTTAGTTATTAATCTCAAAATTGAATAAAAATTAAAGAAAAGTGCGAAATCATTTTTGTAAAAAAGGTGAAATCTCTCAATCACTTAGACTAACACTTAAAATTAATAATACCACATAATAATTACTAATAAAATGAATTCCATAATATAATCATAATGTTATAACCTTTATATATATTAATTAAATAAAAAAAAAGAATAGTGATACACCACATAGATTCATGCATTCAAAAATTCACTAGAGCCAAGTCGAGTGTGGTTAGCTAATTTTTTTTGGGAAAACGACTCTTGTTATTGGATCAAATGACCTTCCAAGACATCCTTATTGCCATTAAGTGCATGAAGAGAGAGTTTGAATGTCCAATCAACTCTTGTTTGACGCTACTAATACACAAATTATGGGGTTGGTCTATGTTCTTTTTAATAGGCTATTCTTCATTCAAATTTATATGAAGATATATAACATTGTACATTAGTTTGTACTAGAATCAATTCTTAAGGACACTTGTTTGCCATAATAAAATGAAATCTATATGTAAAGAATAAAAATAAAATAAGAAATTAGAAGCACCAATTACCAAAAACGAGAAGATTAATAGAAAAACACATTTTCTTAATGAATATAGTCTATTATCATAACTATTCTGCATTTTCAATCTATAAGGTTATTGATAATAGGTGATATAGATTCCACTAGAGGACTATTTCCAAATAGTCATTGCCCTACACATACGCTTCTTATACTGATCGTAGTGAACTCAACCTATTCTACTATAGAATAATTTCAAATTCTTCTTTATGAAGTTAATTCCAATGTCAAAGGTCTCCCTAGAGACCATAAAATCGAAATATATTCACCTAAAACTTATAAAATTGAAATATATTCACTTAAAACTTACTTAACTTGAAAAAAGGTGTAGAAGCTAGGCAAACTATTCATAACTAATGCCATATAGTGCACCTACAGTTTGTAGCCAATTGACTCATGAAGTAGATGTTGCCAAGGAAAACTTGCATTTTTTTTTTTGCTGAACTCTAATTAAAGATAATAAATATGTAAAAAATAACCATAAAATCTAGTATCGTGAAAGAATATAAAGCAGTAAAATTTAAATGTACATGATCATAATACATGAATATAATGATTAAAAAAAAAAGAATGGAAAATTAAACACTATAAAGCCTATATTGAGCACCCTAAAAAACCTAAACCTAAAAAACCTTTAGATTATGATGATGAATAACAACAATTATTATCCATATTTAATGAGTAATGTTATTTCATTTTATTGGTGAAAAGAGAAAAGTTACCTATTTAGAATAAAATTCCAGCTTTATCAATCTGTTTCACGTACGATGGTCCTAAAAACATATCAGTTATTCAATATTATAGGGAAGACAATTAAGTAGAAAACCTTTTCATTTAGGGCAAGAGATTTTTTTTTTTTTTTCCACTTCAACTTATCATCGCTAAAAGTCCAAAACTGATTTGAACTCTTAAATGTAATTAGATAGACTATCCATAAATAAAAAATAATAAGAAAGGGGGATAACTTATATTTAACATCCCTTATTTTATCAACTAATAAAAAGGGACCATTAAATTTAGTTTTTCTCCTTAAATTGTCCTTAAATCTCACTTTTTTTTGCAGTGCCAAGTTTATCTCTCTATAATAAAATCCATCCATATAATTGACGATCTTCTCTTAAATATGGGAGACATGTAATTGCATTACAGCAAGGGATACCATTTAACTTCCAAGCTTTGCATTTGCATGCCTTCCCAACTAAGTCTGCTATGTAACCTTCTTTAAAAAAAGAAAACTTCATTTTTCCTTCCAATAGCAGGTTTAATGTTGCAAATGTTTTTTCTTTTATCTTCTCCACTTTCTTCCTAATCCTAAGATAAATTAAATCTTTGTAATTGGTGGGCTCTTTAACTATGACATGCATTCTACCCATCAATGAGTCCTAATATCTTTTACATGTCTATAATAAGCTCTATCCTAGATTTCATTATATATACATTGAATGTTTCATAGATGTTATTGGTAATAACATCTAATTTAGTGTAACTATTTGTCATAGATTTACATAATACAATTGGATTCCTAGCTAGAAACGCTTCATTTGCAGCTTCAGATTCCTCCCTCAAGTCATGCAATCTAAATTAGTATTGTGTCTCACAAATGCTCTTTGATGTATCCCACAATAGTTTTTTGAATTTTGGACCACTATTTTTCAGTTGACATATATATATATATATATATGCCTAGCATAGTTTCTATACTCTGCCTATGGATCTAGGTTTTGTAAGGCATTCAAAAAGCCCTATCATAATACAACAAACATATTTATTAACTGCATGTAAACAAATTAATGTAAAATTGAAAGAAACCAATGTGAAAGCTACATTTTTTTTGTCATTTATGAAGCACCAACCTAGGCCATTAGTTACTCCTAGCTCATGAAATAAAATCTCAAAGACCATGTCCATGTTTGCTCATTCTCCCTCTCTACTACTACCTATACTATAGGATACATATTATTGTTAGAATCCTTCCTAACAGCAGATAATAGTGCTCCTCCTAAAACAATTTTGAGAAAGCAAATGTCAAACCCTAATATGCTTTTACAACCACTATGAAACCCTCTCCTCAATACATCGAAACTAATGAATAACCTCTGAAAGACACAGTTCCTTTAGCGTCAAGTTCAGTCTTTAACTCAAATCTTCCTTCATTATTTATTCTTTGTAACTTAGTAACATAGAATCTAAGTTTAGCATATTGCATATTGCTCTTGAAAAGCCCCATTAAGCTTATTAACAGCTTTCTATTTAACTTTATAACGTGTCATGAAGGTCACATTTACATCACACTTCAACTTCACAGCATTCTTCTTCTCCATAGCATTAAAAGTTGGATTCCTTTTAAACAACATCAAATACTCGTTGCTTAACCACTCAGAGGTGACCTGCCTATTTGTTGCTTCTCTAACACAGTTATGAGCACCATCTAATGTCTTAATGGCAAAGGTTTCTTCATTTTGTAACTTGGTAGCAAAGAACCTCCATGAGCAATCAAGAACACATCTGGTATCCAATTTTCTTGAGCTAATCCTATGCCAGTATATGTTATGCCCATTAATAATTGTCCACCTCCTAATTCCCTCTTTGCACTCATCACCATCTTTGAACCTAATACCAAACTCAAATATAAGCTTATTATGATCATAGTTTGGTCGATAAACCTTAGCTTTCACTCTTATTTCCTGTGGACTTAGGTCACCCTCTTCACTTGAAATTGGTGTCACCACATAATCATATGAAGAAACATACTCAGTGTTGTACCCACTTGCCTCATAAGCCTTTTTTTCGCCCATACTATCAATCATAGCCTATCCAACATCATCAATAACACTTTTCTTTACAACTTTTTTAGTTAGGGCCTTCTTGCAACTCTTTTCCCACCTCAAATGCCTTCTTGCTTCTAAGTGCTTCTCATTATCTAAAATGAAGTCATCATCTTCCATTCAATCATCAGTTTCGCTTTCCTAAATAGTTAGATATTTAGGATGCTCACTTTCACTTTCACTCCTATCACTAACACTCAGTTTGTTGCATTTTAGTTACATTAGAACATGTCTCATTGACAACACCTCTAATACGAGAAGCTTCAAAATCATTCTTACGATACATGTCATCATTATCCTTTACATACCCTTTCTCATCAACCTTACTTCGTCAATCCCTCCTACAATATTCTCCCCAACAAACTCCACTACCAATTCAGCCCCCACATACATAAACACTGTTCCATTTGTAATATATTGTAGCATAGCTATCATACCATGATCATCACTAAAGAAGTAGTGCACACCCTTATCTAGATCCATATATGACATTCTTAGTATCTTTGAATAACCTAAAGCTTTCACATCCTTTTCAATATCAAAGTATCTTATTTTATTTGGATCACTGTTTTGTATTTCAACCATCTCCCCACAACATATGAAATGACATGTTCATTCTCATTAAACACCCCTCCTAGTGAATTTTAGTTGTATATTAGTCCATTCAGCGTGTTAACAAACATAATATTAAATAATACATTTAAGAATTTCTTTAATATTAAATGTTGGCTTCTAGTATATAACCCTAGGATATAAATATACTTATTTTAAGTATAGAAAAATACCAATGTCACCCTAACATTAATAAGAAAAAAAAATAAAGAATCAATGGAAGACACTTATTGATTTCGTTGTCCTTTTACTGATTTGAATGCCTCAAAGTAGAGAATTAATGATGAAACCATCAACTTTAGAATGTTAATATCATTGAAATTGAATGATTCATAATACACACATTATAATCAAATGGCCACAATCGATGGTGGGACCACAAATCCTAGTTTTTTTTTTCTAGTGTTCTTTAGTTTTGTTTTATGTTTTAATCTATAAAGCGTAAAAGTGTTTATGTTTTAATCTATAAAGTGTAACAATGAAGGTTAAATAATAGTTTATGTTTTGCTTGAAAGTGCTTTAACATTTAATTTTTTTTAATTAAAATGGTGCATTTTGATATGGCTAGTGAGTTAGCATTATGAGCTAATTAAGCATGTTTTTTATTTCACATATCATAGTCAAATCACCATATTAAGTCAATCTTCTACCAATGAATTAGGATTGAAATAAAAAATAAATTAGGGATTAATAAAAAAAAAGGTAACATAATTAGTTAGATTTGTTAAAATGTGCAAAGTTTAAGAATTTTTAAGTAATTAAGCTAATTAATTATGGTCAGATGCATAATTCTACATTCAAACTTTCACTATAAAGTCCATCACACACCTGAAGTTTTCATATGTCTTGTCAAAAACTTAAACTAGTGTTTTTGAACTAGTCAAATGCCTACTTATTAGTAGTGCACACTAAAGTAAGGGTGAGCATTGATCCTGAATATACCAAATGGGATTGATTAGCCACACCGAAAATATTCAAAATTGAAAAGAATCGAAAATAATTGAAAATAATTGAATCAATCCAAACTAAAATAATAATTTGGGATGTTACTGATTATTAATTTTCAACCAATCTAAATTGACCAGTGTGTGTGTGTGTATGTGTGTGTGTGTATATAATTTGTGTGTGTATGTGTGTGTATACTCTATTTTGTATAAATTTAACATTAAAAAAAAAAAGATTCAAAATATATACTCAAATTGAACTAGACTAATCCATTAGTTATGAATATCTAAACCATACCAAATTGAAAATCAATTCAATTCGAAATGAATATTTTCTCATTGCAATCTAGGATCAATTCTTCTTTTTTCAAATATTCAACTTTTGGTCCAATTCTAAATAATTTCAAATAATTGACCTAAAATTGAATCTGATCACCCTATGCTAAAGTATAAGCAATAGATACACTTTGCTACTTGATGACTCAACATATATGGAAATTTTAATAAAATAAAAAAGTGTGATGATAATAAAAATTATTAAAAATGCATTTCTCTCTCTCTTTCCTCCCACTTCTTCTCTTCCACTCCTCCAAAGACAACAATGCCAATAAATATCTTTTGCCATTTTGTTTATAACAATTTGCAACCATATAACAATATTATTATTGATGACCATAACAATTATGACTCCCCTTTCATCTTTCTATTACCACCATAAACTCCTTCAAAATTGATTGTGTTAATGGAGAGCAGTGCCTTTCATTTTTCAGTTGAATTAGAAACCGATTCTCTAGTATGTATATGAACTATTTCATTTTGTGAAGCTGAATCCACCTTACGAGATTGCTTCTATTGATCATGATATCTGTAAGATTATCGAACAAAACCACCTATATTACTTTGGCTCAAATTATCATATTACCTTTCATGGTCTATGCTTTAGATCACATTAGCATTTTTTTCTTTTTATGGTCTTTTGGTTAGTATTCTCTTTATAGTGGTTGATTTTTTTTCCAATTTTCATTTTAATTTTTGAATCTATTTTTTGCCTTATCTTGTTCATGTTTCTTTGCAAGGATGGAAACATATAAGGGTGGGGTGGGTTGTAGCTTGAGATAGTTTAGAAAAAAAAATTCAAAAAATTATGTACATAATTAAGTACTTTTAGTATTTTTCCCTTAACTTACTCATTCAATTAAGTACCAAAGAAGGATGTTCTCAAGCAAGACAAAGAAAAAGAACATTTATACTCTAGCCTAGGGTGAGAATATATTTATAGTCTAGCTTTGGATAATAAAAATTTTTGATTACTTCATTGCTTTTTTGTCTTCTTATGGATAATATTTCATCAATCTCATTACTTGATTTCTTTGGTTAATCTAATTCTACTATAAATTGTGGCTTCTTTTTCTAGTTGTACAATATTTGGCTATGAGGATTTCTTTTTTAGCATATTGAATAAACCTAAAATTTTAGTTTTTTACTGTAAGGCTTTTGTTTGTAATGACAGTGAAGAGGTGTTATAGTAGGATTGCAAGATTTTTGTTTTTATGGTAGAGGAGAGATACCAACATAAGCAAATGAGTTAGTTAAATGGTGTTGCCACTCATGTTGTAATCTTTACTTTGCAAATTTTAGTTCATACAAGTAATTACTCAAAGGAGGGGCACCATGGATGAATTTGGTTGTGGACTAGTTTTAGATGCTGGTGATAATAAAAGATGATGGATGAGTGAATTGTTAAGTTAGAATGTGTTTTTTAGAGCTTAAAGATGATGAAATAATAGTTGTAATTGATAGCAGAAGTTGTAAATGAGTAAATTGTGTACCTATTTTATATGTTGAACTCTTTTATTTATCCTTGTTGATAATAATCATTACATGTATTGAAGTAATCTCAAAATATAAGGAAATGGATTTGTCCACATAATTGTATGATTTTTTAATGTTAAAGACATAAGTATATTAGGATTCTTCGAACAATAACGGTCTTTTCATATCATTGATGAATGCTCGAACAGTATCACCATTCAATGTTTAATTCTTTATTTGCTTGAGAAACTATCCATTCCTAGGGCAGATATACATCCGTAAGTTATTGAGTTATGTGAGGGCTATCAATAGTTCCCCCTCAAACGACTATACGTCTAACATTCATATCAATGTTACATTATCTTGTTGAGTTCGTCCTCAAACATATTAGTAATTCTAGATGCTTCCAACTTCAGTAAATGCATCTCTTGAGTGCCCTAAAAGTTCATTGCCTTAAGCTAAATTTTTTGAAAAATAATCGTGCCAATAATTATCGCTCAAGTTTAGGAGTCTCGAGGCAACCTCATAGGTTGCCCATAGTTACTACAAGCACATCTTTTCTTATTCTCTTTTCATTATAAAAAAGGGGTTTGAGCCTTCATTTTTGCCTTCATTGCTTCTTAAATCTTCTGCTGCATAAATTTTCCTTGAGTTTCTGCTACATTTCCTTGTTCTTTTGTCTCCTTTTTTCTTACTTGTTAAACTCTCTCATGGTAGTTCCTACATTCAAGCTTTTCAAGTACGGAGACATTTCTCCCTTGTCCATCTTTTTCTCTTTGTTTGGGTACTATAGAGGGATCAATTTTCCAAGTAGTTGCCAAATTGAGGAATTTTTAGAGTGTGATTGGGAGAAAGACTTAAAGTACCTATAAGATCCCTGAGGAATATGAGATAACCTTCTGCCCTCCTAACTATAAGGTCTCGAGGCCACTAAAAGTAGGGACACTAGTCGTCTATAAAGAACACTTAGATGTTGGCCTTAGATTTCCCTTCATCTAACCTAAATAGGCTATCTAGCCCTCTACTCCATCTCAGTGACCCAACTTCATCCAACTGCCATTTGGATCCTATGTACTCTCATTAAGAACTATTGAGTGAAGGGATTAGTTCTTACCACCCAACATATCCAACACCTCTATAGTTTAACCAGTCATTCATTTGATGCCTTCCTTAGTCTAACCTTCAAGTCGAATAGGATAATAGTGTTTGGCCTTCCTTCCTTTATGAAGGATTCGTTGAAGAAATTTATTTTTTACAAATACCATTCGGACCTCCACCTTATCACCTTAGACTTTATAAATAAACCTTTAACCTCTTTCATCTCCTTGAGTGAGAAGGAGCATGATATATTATTTAAGATTATCTTTGAATTTTTCAAGGTTTAACCTTTTTACAAAAAGTATGTGAGAAGTTTCATTCAAAACTAAACACTCAAGGTTAAGAACCTTACTGACAAAATTGCAAGATAGGGATTGGTTTGAAGATGAGACTTAATCCTCTAAAAGGATTCCAAAAAAGAAAAAAAAAAAAAAAAAAAAAAAGGTATTTGCCCATCTCCACTATTCAATTGTACACTTTACTAATGATTATTACATATTTTCTTATACAAGTAAGATGCAGTTCTCAAAAAATGTCTGAATGGATTTGGATGACAATAAGAAGAACATCGTCACCTTTCCTAGGACTATGATTGAAGAGGGTTAAGGATACTATTGTTATCTCTATCCTTCCTCCAACTGGTGAGGTGTTTTCCCTTCCTCCTTCTACTGCTATTCGGAGTGAATAGATTGATAAATGGAAGAAGAAAAGGAAACAAGCTCTTTAAGTAGAGGATGATGAGGAGGAGGTGTTAGTTATGTGCCCAAGGCTAATTCTTGTAATGGAGATTTTCTTAATAATGTCATGATTGTATTTTTATCGAATATCTCTTTTGTTTATAGTGAAATGATAAATTCCATGAATAGTTAATTCCACTTAATGTCATTAAGTATGTAACTTGTAACTAAAACCTTTAGCTATAAATAATTCTATTCTAAATTATCTCTAATTGGTTATTATTATCGGGATAATAACGAATGAAGAATAATATGTGTTTTGACTAATGATAATATTTACTAGTCATGGATATATGATATTAAGTCAAACACATAGATAAATATTTAAGAAATATTATGTTGGACAAATCCACTATGGGAACACCGCATGAATAAATTATCATTAGTAATTCTCATATAATTTAGTACTAACTTAATCTTTTGACTTGAAAATCACCATGGATTCTAATATGATGAATTTAATGTTTTGATGTGGTCTAACATTATCTTTAATTGGATGATCATATAGATTGATAATAGACATGAAGTAAATCATATAGAGGAACATAAGTGATTAAGAAAGAATTTGTTCTTCATATATTTATGAGAAATATATCTTTGGCCTCTTCGATAAGTTACACTGAAGAGATTGCATGGTCATGTGAAAATGAATTGATGAAGGCTATTAATATAATTTTACATCAGTTTACTTGGAGATCGAGAAATATTGAACTATATAAGGATGTCATTATCTATGTCTTATGTTCAATTGAGATATAAAGTGATAAAAGAATTATAATGCTATTTGTAAGATAGGTTAGGTCAAATTATTAACCTTCATATAAATTGAATAGTCATAATGTCTTACTAGGGATTACTTATAACTTGTGGGCCAAAATAGATTTTGGGCTATTACCAACATTATTTAAACCTACAAGCTCACACACTTAGAATAAGGCCAAAAAATGAAATTGTGTTTAATACTCTTTTTGTTTATAATTAAGATAATTAGAGATATTATCTAAATTATTTTGATATATATTTTATTTTAAAAGTCAAAACTAAATAGGATATTATCTCATTGTATCTCCAAAGATACATAGTTGGTGTGTATATCTTAATCGTTAAAATATATATACACATGTTTTAGGGCTTTTTGAAAGAAAAGTGTGTATTCACATTATCTTTAACAAAAGAGAGAGTCACATTAAAACCCTAGTGCTAGCACACTAATCATTTTTAAAAGAGCCTGTTCGTGTGGATACATATGGAGGATGTTCATCATTCTGGTAGCGTCTGAATCTAATGATTTATATCACAAGCTCGAGGTTGGATGTTACGGTGTAAACCCCCTCTCTACCTTCCAATAATCTTTCCATCTCTTATATGAATTAGTAAGATTCTATATCCTTTTCATCAATTTAATCTAATCACATGGATCCCTGGTGAGTTTCCCATATAGATTTTTTTTTGTGCTTATTTTACAAAAGCCAATAAAATGAGGGGAATCAAAATGTAAAGGCTTTGTAATCTCTAGAGGAGGAGTGTCCCAATCTTAAGTTCTAGCTAGAGGCAAATTCTAATGGCACTATTTAAAACTTTGCCATTTATGACAAGTTCTTGGACTTCATCAATTTAGGGCCTAACAAGCAAGAGTGGGTGACCATCGCTTCAGCGAACTTGGCTTGCACTGGGGTTATACATATGTTGAGCGACATGCAAGCTTTACAGGATAGCTGAAGTAGGTAATCAGTAGTTGAAGCAACTTCTTTTGTAAGTATCTTCTTTTTATAAGTAGACTCATACCTTTTTAGCTTTTTTTTTTCTTTTTTCTTTCTCAAATTTTAACTTTATACATTATCTTCAATAAGATGTGGAGAATATCAAATAGGTTAAGAAGAAGGTAAAAGGAATCGAGAAGAAAAGGAAGGAAAAGATGAATGAGATGACTAAACATTGAAAAAGACCCAGCTTTCATTTGACGAGGAGATTACAAAGTAAGGCATTTAGCTCATCAATCTCAATAAGGATCTAGATAAGAAAAATGACCAATTAACATCCGATTGTAAGATTGTAGCACATATTAAAAAGAAGTTAAATGATGTTATTGCATTAGCTAGAGAATGGGAGGCGCAGATGTTTGCATTGTGTCCTCTAGAACTCATGGTGTACAACTAGGGGCTTTGAAAGATCTTGAAGATGGATGACCCAGTTATCGATCTATAAAGGCTCAAGTCAATTGACTTTAATGCCTTGTACAAGACCTACGTGGAGCATTATAAAAAGAATAATGGTGGGGTGTTTGCCTTTGATAGTTCATACCCACCATTACTTTTAAGGTCAATAAGAAGAATAAAATGGTTTGGGTGATTACTACACCTTTAAGGTCTCCTTCTGAAGAGAGGGCCCTTGTGAAACAGCAGCTAGCGGAGTTTTTGTCTCTCAGGCCATCATGTCAAGAAGTGATCTTCCTACGTCCACCTTTGGACTTGGAGAAAATTCCTCCTTAACAATTCTCGAGCTTGAAGGGGGCAACTCTAAGATTGACGTGAGTGGCTTCGACCCTATTATGGCTAAGACTCCGAAGACCCTCTAAACGATGATAATGTTCTAGCCTCCTAGGAAGCTTATACTTTGTACCTTTTGTACTTGTAAATTTTAAACTTGTATAGATTTTGAAAAATGAATCAACAATCTCTTTTTGTATTCTTTGTATTTTTATCTACTTATTTCACTGACAATTAATCAACTAACTAAGTACTAACTCCTAATGATAACTTGATCATATAAGAGGCATTCTCCAAAAGAGCAGAGTAATATAAAGACAGAAAAAATAAAGAAGTTTGGATCATGACCTGAAGAAGACTGAACCATTAAATCAAATACTGAATGACTATACTTCTATAAAATCGATTATGTTGGGGGCTAAACCTTAAAAAAAAATTGATGAACGTTTAACAATACGATAAATTAACAACCGCTTCATGAGGCTGAATCCTTAAATAAAGAATATTATGAACCTTTAACTTAAGAACTGGTTGACTTTTTTTAGGAAATAAACCTTTAAACTTTAATAAAATTAATGGCTTTTTTTCAAACCTATGACTTAGAGAAAATTAATGGCTTTTTTAGAAGGGAAAAACCCTTTAACTTAGAGAAAATTAATGGCTTTTTTAAGGGGGGGTAAACCCTTGTTGCATACTATATGTACTGAATAAATGCTTCATTGATAGTACTTATGAAGATTGTTTATATTCTAACACTTTGGATTTATTGTCCCTCAAGGGTTTTAACTAGTAAGCCCTAGTTCCTATTACATTTACAACAAGGTAGGGACAGTTAGCTCTAATTTTTCCCAACCCAACATCTTTATTGCCTATGTCTGGTTTCCTAAGTATTAGGTCACCCTTCTCGAACAGACTTTAGCAAACCCTTTTGTTGTGGTATCGGCCAATCTTAGCCTTGTATCCTATTGCTCAGATAGTTGCTTGTTCTTTGTGTTCTTCGAATATATCAATATGGAGTTGAGTCCCACTTTATCATTGACAGCTAGATCCAAGTATTGGATTTTAGGGTTGGTCATGTCGATTTTCACTAGTACCACTACTTTCACACCGTGAGGCTGAATGGTGATTCTCTATGGGAATTTCTGGGAGTCGTTGGTACATCTAGAGAATATGAGGTAACTCTTCAACATAATCTCCTTTAGCTTCATCGAGTCTCTTTTTGAGATCATTAAGATGGTTCAATTCATGACTTTTATTTGTCCATTGGTCTGGCGATGAGCTAGTAAGGTGAATCGTAAAGTCATACGGAGATTATAATAAAACTTCTTAAAATTACCACAGTTAAACCATATGATATTATCTGTGATAAATGTATTGGGGATGTCAAACCTATAAATAACTTTTTTTCAAAAAAAAAAAAGTTTTCTACCTTCTTGGCAGTGATAATTGCTACTACTTCGACCTCTACCCATTTGGTGAAGTAGTCAATGGTGATGATAATAAACTTCCTTTATGTTGTTCCTTAGGGGAAAGGACAAGGATGTCCATTCCCTATAGGGTGAATGACTAAGGGTTGTTGATGCTGATTTGTTGTGTAGTTGGGACTATAGAGATTCTAATATGCTTCTGACATCTTTTGCAAGTATGTATTAACTCTTTTACCTCCTTCTTTACTTTGGGTTAATAAAATCCATCAAGTAAGGCTTTACAAGCAATGGCATGTGATCTTTCATGTGTGCTACAGATGTCTTCGTGTATTTCCTGAATAATGTATTTACCTTCCTCTTAAAAGACACATTTAGTATAGGGATGTGTGATTGATGTTTGGTACAATACCCCATCATGGTAGGAGTATCTTGATGCTCTCTTCTAC
Organism: Omphalea diandra; assembly: GCA_949677035.1. Lineage (NCBI taxonomy): Eukaryota > Viridiplantae > Streptophyta > Magnoliopsida > Malpighiales > Euphorbiaceae > Omphalea > Omphalea diandra. Next base: position 19,697 of record CATIWR010543663.1, read on the forward strand.
ATTTTGATGGCTTTTGTTTGGTCATCTAGTAGTTCTCTTTTATCTAGGTATTGGATCATTAGTCTTATCTAGTTATCCAATTTTGCTATGTTTAAAATCTTTTATTCTACAATTATGGGCTAGAGTCTTTTCTCTTTGAGGTAGAGGTTTTAGAACATCCCCTTTTATTCTACTACAGCTTTAACTAGCCTATCTGCCTCCTTATTCTCCTTTCGAGGAATTCTGGTAATTGTCCACATTCCTTCGAGTTAGGAAAGCCTACTATTAGCTATTGGCACTTTTTCAAGTATTTAGCCAAGTTGTCATCCTTCGTTTGGATGTCTCCTATGATCTGATTGATCACCAACATGGAGTCACTGAATACCTATAACTCCTTCGTTCGTACTTCTAGGACAAACTGAGCTCGATGACTGGGGCCTTGTACTCTTATAACGTTGTTAGTAGCCCTAAATTTCAAGGTAATAACGCAAGTGATTTTTATCTTACCAAGGATTTGGAGAACGATTCCAACTCCTACTCCATGTTTATTGGATGCATCATCCATGTTCAACATCCATGCCATCTTTGGAGGAGTCGTGACTTGGTCTTCCCCTATCATCTTTATAACAAAATCAACTAAACATTGGGCCTTTAAGGTCGTTCGAGGTTCATACCTAATGCACGTTTACTAAGCTAGAGGGCTTAGTGTACTAGCCGTCTAAAAGTTTTTTATCACTGCAAAGCCATTCGAAGAGGTTGATCCATTCATACTATTGTTGTGTGTGCTTGAAAATAGGGTTTTAATTTTCCTACCAAAACTATTAGGGTCATAACCAACTTCTCTACCATGGGATATTGAACTTTTCCTCAGAGGAATCAACTAGTGCAGTATATAGGGTATTATTCTCTGTCTACCTCCCAAATCAAAATGGAGGTGACTATTTCTTTACGAGCTGTTAGGTCGATATATAGAGAGTTTCACCAAACTCAGGTTTACTTAAAAGTGGCACGTTAAGGAATATCTTGAGCTCTTTGAAGGCCCGTTGGCAGTCCTCCAACCACATAAAATGCTTGACATTTTTTAAGCTTTTGTAGAAGCGTAAACATTATTTAGTCGAATAGAAGATGAATCATCCTAATGTCATGATCTTTCTATTCAACTTCTACACTTTATTAACTGTTCGGGGAGGTTTCATGTATGTAATGGCTTGAATCTTTTTATGGTTTGCCTTAAACCCCACGTTTAAAGATCATGAACCCTAAGAACTTACCAGCCTTTATCCCAAATGTACACTTATTCAAATTCAATTTCATGTCATACCTGTTTAAGAAATCAAATACCTTTTGCAGATCATCTACATGAGATTTGTTAGTCTTAATTTCACTATAATATCATATATATAAGCATCAAAATTCTTACCAATGTGTTCCCTTAACATAAAGTTCATCAACCTTTGGTAAGTAGCTCCAGCTTAAAAGGTATCATTGTCTAGTAGTATGTGCCCTAGTCTATTACCAAAGATGTCTTTTCCTTATTATCGAGGTGCACTGGTATTTGATGATACCCTTATGTTGCATCAAACAAATTGTATTTGAAAAAACACACAATGAAGTCTGCTAGCTAATCGATGTTCGACAGCAGGTAGTTATCCTTTGGGCATGCCTTATTCAGGTTTGTGAAGTCAATGCATATGTTCCACTTGTCATTCAATTTCCTTACTATCACAACATTAGCCATCCAATTAGGACACTTTACCTTTTCAATAAATCCAACATGTTAGGGTTTTGATACTTCTTCACCCATGGCTCGTTGCCTTTAGACGGCAAACCACCTTTTTTTTTTTTTCTATTTCACTAGTTTTGCCTTAGGGCCCACATTTAATCGATGACATGCAATTGATGGATGGATCCTCTATATCTCCTTTGGTTTAGAGGTGAATGTCTCGACGTTCGTCTGAATGACTTTAGTCACTCAGTCTATCACTACCTGACTCTACACCCATTTTAACTAATTTATTAGTGGACATATTGAGTTTTGATAACTTACTAACTGGATCTAAAACATTCTCTTTGTTCAAGATCAGTTGGATCATTCTTTGATGATGATATTCCTTGCTAAAGGGCAATGTGGTTACACTTATACCTTCCAATCCCCACAAACTATGACCACTCATTCAAGTATGAGTATCTTTATGGTAAGATACCTGATGCTATGCACCACTCTTGTCTCATATAAATAGGGCCTACCAAGAATGTTATTATAAGGAAATTCCTCATTTATAATATGGAATAGTATTTTTACGGTGGAGGTTATACCGAATCATTCATTCATCATTTCTACTGTTAGAGAGATAGCTCCTATAGACTTCAACTGTTTTTCTCCAAACCCTACAAGGGGTTTTTCTACTATTTTAAGGTCTGCCAATACACCTCTAATGGCTTTGTGCATATGCTTTGTTAGTGAGTTAGTTGAATTGCCTCCATTTACTATCAATCTTTTCACCAGATATTCCTTGATCGTTCCTTCAACCATTAAAGCATCGTTGTGAGGTCCTTAAATGTGTTCTTTTATCTTCAGTTTTAAATGTCACTTGTGGTGTGGTAACTTTATATGCACTTTATTACAAAGCCATCCAAACGAAAGTGTTTTTTGCTTAAGGTTTAAGGTTGTTCTTCTACAATGATCATATTGATGATCCCCACTAAAACCCTGTGGGGCCATTTGTCTACTCTCTTTTTGGTGCTTTCATCCCTAGGTCTTTTCCCCTCATCATCTCTGATAAATTTCTTGAAGGCCCTTATTTGTATAAGGCACTTCACCTTTTTCTTAAGATCACAACATTGTTCAATGTCATGCCCATGGTCTTCATAGACTCTATAAAATAAACTCTTATCCCTCTTGGCCTATCTGTTAGGGTTTAGCCTTTGAGGGTAATGGATGTTATTTCCATTCTCTTTAATCCATATGAGAATGTTCCCTCTAGTTTTAGTAAGGGATATAAATTGTCGATCTTTATCATTTCTTATTCACCCAGACGAATGAGATATTGATGGAGCTTTCAATGTTGGAAAGTGTCCATTCTCCTATCTTAAAACTTCTTATGGTTCCATTGTTTCCTTCGTCCAACTTGATATATCATTGGCAAATGGTTATTAATCCTGAATATGAATCGATGTTATTCATATAGAGCTTATCTTTAAGCCTCTCAAATATTATTCCATTCCTTATGGCCCTTACCGTTGTTTCCATGTTTATGGACTTGACCCGCATGGCCTCTTTATTGAACCAATCGATGTATTCCTAGAGAATTGTACCTTTTTGTTGCCTGTAAGACTTCAAAGAACTTGTTTTCCTCTTGCAAGGAATATCAATGGCAAACCTGATGAAAAATGCTTCCTTTAGCTCCTTGAAGGAATGAATTGAACTAGTAGAGAGCTGTGAGTTCCATCTTTGCATTGTCTCCATCAAAGTGGTGGGGAAAACCTTGCAAAGATTGGCATCTGATATGTCATTAAGCAACATGGTTGTTTGAAATATTGAGAGATGCATTTAGGGTCCCCTGCTCCATCATATGTCTAAAGAGTTAGGAGCTTCCATTTGGTAAGGAACTTTTCCCTAATGATCTCATAAACTAAGGGAGAAGCTTTGAGATATCTCTTTACTAACAGTGTTGAGCTCCTTCTGTTAGATGTCTCCTCACCTTGATTTTCTTCAGAGTGTCTTGTGAATCGACCTCTTCCTCTAAGTCTATTTTATTCATATATTGGTCTTCAGTTTTTAGTCTTGTCCTTGTTTCATGTTACATGGTTTTGGACTCCAATTTGTTTGATAGAGGGAAGACCCCTTCCCCGCCTGCGCACCCCCTCCCCACCCGACTTGATTTCTCTCGGGTTATTGGGGATTTAAGGTTGTCAATCTAATGGTTAGGGCGTTGGTCACCTGTGCTAGGAAGGAAGCTAAGGTGGCCTTCATAGTCCTAGTCAGAGCTTCCTAGAACTGGATTAGTACATCATTAGCAGCGGTGTTGGCAGCAAGGTTAATGGTGGTTTCTGGATAGTTAGCATTGTGAAAGAAGTTTTCCTTTTCCTAAGAGAAATGAGGTATGCTTTTGGAAGAGTTGGCCATTTGTAGCTTGAAATTGAAGGCGTGAATTTGAAGAAAAATGAAGTTAATTACAGAAAGTAAGAAAAAACGAAAGTTTTCCACATATAGTGCCAATTGATGGCCCTTGACTCTCAGCTAGCTAGAACAACCTTACAAGAAGACAATAAATGTGAATTAGAAGGGTTGAGTATCTCACAACTATTCCAATGGTTAAATTAGAATGTGTTTTGGACATTTGAAGATGATGAAAATTAATAGTTGTAATTGATAAAAAAGTTGTAAATGAATGAATTGTGTACCTATTTTATGTGTTGAAATCTTTTTTTAAGTTTATTGATAATAGTCGTTGCATGCATTGAAGTGATCTCAAAGTATAAGGAAACAAATTTATTCCCATAACTTCATGATTTCCGAATATTAAGGATATAAGTATATTAGGATTCTTTGAAAGATAGTGGCCTTTTTCTATCATTGATGAATGTTTGAATGGTACCATCGTTCGGTGTTTAGTTCTTTATTGGTCTGAAAAACTATTCATTCCTAAAACAAGTGTTTATTTATAGGTTATTTGAGTATACGAGGACTATTAGTGGACTAGTTTTGGATGTTGATGATAATAGAAGTTGATGGATTGTAGATTCTAGTGTGGGTGACATTAGGAATTGGTGGACTATTGGTGATTATTTATGGTGGATGAAGATGGTGTTGATTACTGAGGCAGATGACTGAGTTTTATTGGTTCGTTTTTCTGTTTTTTTTTTTTTTTTTTTTCCATTTACAAATATATTTGACATGTCATCCGTGCATTTACTAAGCTTATGGCTCTCTATATGAATGTTAAAAAGTTGCAAACTTTTAAGCATTCAATTGTTCTTAAAAAAAAAATAAAGGGTATTAAATTGTACATCTGAAGATCTTAAAGTGTTTAATAAATTTTTTACTGAAACTTCGGGTGTGAAATGATGTGTTTGGGCAATTAATTATTTTTGAATTGATTTAGATAGAGACAGACAAGTAGATTAATGATCATATTGTTTTACACATTGCTGATTTTCATGATTAAATCTAATTTAAATAAAAAAATTATGAAATTGAGATTTAATGAAGTTCAAACATGATTAGTCAAATTCAAGAAAAAAAAAAAAAGGAAAAGAAAAAAGAAAAAAGTGTTAGCATTATTAGTTTGATTAAGAGTCGTAAAATTGAATAACTATACCGAATTGCAATAATAACAATAGTTCAGTGACCACATTAATCTAAATTGAAATCATGTCACCAATAAAATCTGAATTAAAATTCAGAGACCAGTAATTGACCTTTTTTTTTTTTTTTTTTGGGTTCATAAAATTAATTTTAATAAATTGGGAAAAAATGAAAGATAACCTTTTTTTTGGGGAACAGTATGTATGTTAATAAGAGGGAAATTAGCAGTTGGTAAGAATAGGCTTATGACTCTGTCAGAGTTCATATAGCGCACAGAAAATAAATCCATCAGTGCTCGAGTTCCTCACCACAAGGTCTTGCCCACCAGGTTAAACACTAGCAGCAATTGAAAGATAATCATAGGGGAAAGGACAACAAAAAACTTTTTAAAAAAAAGCCCTTGAGAGCAGCCAATACTTTCACGCAGAATGCAATTAAGAGTGTAAAGATTTTTTTTTTCTTTAAAGTAGCTGTAGACCATGACATACAAATTGAGCGAATAGAAAACGTTGACCACTCAGTGTTTTTGCATTTTTCTCGTTAAGCAGTTTGAATGTCAATAGCTAAGATAAAACAGTTTATGAATGTAGCCATTTGGTCAGTAGAAGAGCTATAAAATTTTACTATTAAATCCCAGACTATGATAGCATGGAAAACACTTGGGAGACTACAAATTATGGTAAGATAAGATAGGGAAAAGAGTTGCATAGCAACCGTGACATTCAAGGAAAATGAAAATAGACATGTTATTAAATGACACTGAATTCAAAAGGCATCTGGCTCTGCATAAATCTGAGTTTGCAATCAAGTCAACATACTCCCTCGCAAATCAGGCCTATGAAAACATGTAGTATGATATAACCAAACAGTTGTATCCTCATTTGGTGCCAAAAAAACAAATCCAACAAAGTTCAAAAAGCAAAACAACACTACAGAAATATTTTGAAACATAAAAAGCATCATAAAACAGTAACAACAAAACTAGCTGGAAATGACAGAAACTGCTTGAGATATACTACCATTGGACCTACGTTAATGACTCACTCCTCATCCTCTTCATCTCCATCTCCACCAGAAGCCTTCTTACTAGCTGCCCTCTGGTTTTTTCTCTTCACTCTTCCAGGACGCCCACCGCCAAATGGGCTGGTCAATGAGAAATCAATGTGCTTTTGTGAATCAACCCTCACCATAAATGATGGGATGTTCACCACCTGCCTTCCAACCCTGCCAACCAAAGAAATCATAGCATATAAAATTAATATAAATGGCTGTCGCATCATCATACAGCCAAGATATTTCAAATACAAGCCAACAATTATCCGTACGAAAGCAAAACGTTTTCCACACAGCAAGTAATATGTTATCAATCCAAAGTTATTCAAGACAGTAACAACTTTACATGTTGACTGTCTTCCAGAGTAAAGTTATACAGGTGTTACACCATTAGAAGTAAATTCATAAACTCTTTTCACTAGTATTTTAAAAGATACTCATCAAGCCAGTATTCTACTACAATGAATCACAGACCTTTTCTTTATCAATTCAAGTTACATTTTAATAAATTTAGACGAGATCTTATAAATGCTTTAATTGACAGGATAAAAAAATATTTGGGAAAAACAATTGAACAAGAGAAAAACCATTTGTCGATTGGTCTAACTGAGCACACTGGACTAAAAAATGTCACATTTGAAAATAAATGACCCTCAATATTCTAAAGCAAGGATTAAATTAAAAATGATCAACTTCCAGAACCATGACATTCCACTATTTTCCAGCTTCAACATATGGCATGGCTGTTATCTTTAAGATCAACAAAACACTATTAGTTCAACTCCCAACAATATATAAACAAAGAAACCAATGGCAAACCATGTAATTATAACATTTTGCCCCTTATATTTCCCAAAGTTATTCATGATCATTTCTTCCTAAGCCATTGAAACGCCAATATATAAGAATAAGTTTCACAGTGCAAGAACCATTAATACAATGCCACCATCATTTTGCCTCACAAAACGAACAATTCTATAAAAGGCAGTAGCTATATCATTAAGTTCAGTTACACCGACTCTATTGGAAAGATATTTATCCTAGAGCTCACAATGTTATATGCATGACAGGAAATTCACACATGAAAGATCATTACTGGAACTCACATAGGTGACTGAGTTCTTAAATTAAAAGCATGGTATATCGAGCATCTCAAAGAAAAACAAAAATGAACAAAAAACTGTGATGCTCTATATCTAAGTACTAAAATATACAAGCTCACCTGATATGCCTCTGCCTGATAAGGACTCGAGCATGGTGAATAGACTTTGCCATACCAGATTTGAAAACAAGAGTCTGCAGGCGGCGCTCAAGGAAGTTCTCAACAGTCAAGGCCAGCACATAATCAAGCTTGTTCTGACTCTCATCCAGGAGACCATAACGGTTCATCCGGCGAAGAAGAGCCTCACCCTCAAAGATCCGACGTGGGTTCTTCTCATCAAGTGTCAGAAGCATTCTAGCAGCATTACGGATGCGGCTCAATGCATACTGAACTCTCCACAGTTCTCTCTTGCACCGCAATCCGTACTCTCCCACCAACTTTAGCTCAGCATCCAAACGCTCCTTCTCATAGGGACGACGGGGCTTCTTGAATGTCTTCCCATCTACATTTATACAGAATTTTGATCACCAAAAATAAAAATAAAAAAACTTAAAATCAATCACCAAACTAAACAAAACAAGCTTAGTGTCCGTAAGGCGCCAAACCAGAAAATAGCAAAAGGTAGCAACACTCTATTAAGTAAGATGCAAAATGCTCGATAACATCCTAAAAATTAACTGAGTTTCACTTGTACATTAAACTTTTCATCTCATTACAATTAAAAAACCCAATAACCAAACAAAGTTAATAGATTGGAAACCGATTTAACTTTCACAAAGAACAAAACTTCACATCAAAACACATCGAACCACAAGATTTGAAGTGTTTAAAAAAAAAGGGTTCACTCATATCATATGGCACGAATCAAGATCAAGAATTGCTTAACTAATCATACAAATGTATCAATAAAGCTATAAATTTTTATAAAAAAATAAATAAGTAAAAGAACAGAAAGAGAAGAGAATATATTACAGTTGCGGTAAAAGGAAACGTGCACCATTGCTTTGCCCCAACTCTGGCCGTTCGTCTCTCGACTGTGTCACAACTGACAGAATTTTCAACTCTTGAAGATGACCTTATAAATAGAGGAAACCCTACAAAACCCTAATCCCACTTGGTGTTTGGGTCTTTCCGCTTCAGGGCTTCATTTGAGGCCTGGCCCATGATTAATCATCTTCGTTTCTTTTCAAACGGAGTAGCCCACTTCATGACTCACTCCTCGCGACTTAATATCTTTTTCTTTTTAATCCAACTAGGTGGAGTCTAGTAGTTTAATCTTGAAAATCTCCTTCTCATTTAAAATTAAAATTATTTGACAGCTCTAAAGAGATGATAAGTTATATTGAAAACAATAATGCTTCTTGGTTGAATGTGGATTATTGACTATATTATAGACAAAAAATAATTATTTATACTATTTATACCATTTTGCTTTATTGTTGCACTAATCTTCTCCTTGCAATTAAATTTAAAAATTAGATCAGACAAATTAAATTGAGAATTAGATCAGTAATAAATTCAATTCATTCTGATCTAATTTTTAAGATTTATTTTTTATTTTTTATTATTATAAATATATCTTTTATATTTTTTAATTTTATTTATTATTGAATTAATTAAATCTAGTCCGACAGTTGAATTAGAATCTAGTCAGCTAATTGATTCACTATCTAATCCACATTACTTGTAGCCATATTGTTAGATTGTCTACTATTTGATTTGTATATAAAAAAATCAAACTAATTGATTAGTTTGGTTTGATCGAATCTAACTTTTAGTTCGGATTGATATTTTGTAGTCAATTTAACTTGATTTGATTCTTAAAAGTCAAATCAAACAAATTCAATTAACTGATTTTTTATTTAAAAAGATTTTAAAATAGATTATTAAACTAAGTTGGTCAAAATTAGTCAAATCTCATTTTTTATCTTGACAAGTTAGATTGAAAGTTGCTAATGTGTATATCAAGTGTTGATTTTGCATTAATTTTGTAGGAAATAAAGTTAGAATAAGTTAGGAAGTCAAAAGGAAGCAAATTCTCTGAGTTTGAAAACTGACCTATAATTCATGCCCAAGAAAAGCAAATCACAACTAAGAAAGGCAAGTCACGACCACTACCTCAAAGACATGACTGCTATTCAGTTTAAACTTACAAAAAAATGATAGTCGAGTATGCGGTCAAAATTGTGCCAAAGAGCTTTAGAGTAATCGATAATCACAATTGAGAATAAAGCTCGTGACTACGACCTTCAAAACTAAAAAAAAAGAGTTCTAATGAACACCCGAAAAATCATTTGAAGCATTCATGTGTCCACATAGCTGTTTAATTATTTGAAAATCACTACCACGAAGCTCAAGGTGCAACCACGACTAAGGAACCACTTTGACACAAAAATCGCAAGCCAATATGCAATGGAAATCACAACTCCTATTCTAGTGTGATCCATGATCGAGATTGACACCAGAGAAATTACGACTACAATCAATGAACCAAAAGGAAGTCTTGCAATAGCTAATACAAGGAACAAATGGTCAAATGTCACGTGTCACTAACCATTAGACATAATATAAAGATTATGATCACTAAAAGAGAATCCCCAGTGCTAAATGCAAATCGCGATTGAGATTAAGGCATATCGACTGTAAAATTCATCTAACAAGTATTAAATGTAGGATTTCCTATTCAACTTTTAGAGATTTGGTGCTAATTCTTTAGTAATGGCTATTTAGTGATTGTAAACTATAAATACTTCACAAAATGACTTTGAATGCAAGAGAATAATCATTTATTATGTCTAGACTATTACAAATTAAATTCTCAAGCTTTTTTCACTTTATTGTTGTTGTATTTTTTTTGTTGAGAGCTATTAATTGCATTGTAAAAGTTTAGTGTAATCCTAAACACTTGTAAAGGGTTTAGTTTATGTGTTAGCTATAAACAAAAATGTACTTAGGTTAAGTGTGAGCCTAAACACTAAGTTAGGGTATGAGCTTGTAAAATAACTAGTGAGTTTATGAATTAGTGAAATACCCAATTAGATGATTGAAGAGTGGATGTATGATTGTTTAATATCCAAACCATTATAAATCCTTTGTGTCTTGAATTCTCTCTTCTCTCACTTTTATCTTTTAATTATCCTATCATCTTAAAAATTTTAAATTTCTATCGATTTAATTCCCTTTCTTGGTGAACAAAATGCCAATAAGTGGTATTAGAGTTAAGTTTAAAAGAACTAGCCTTAATTGCTTGAGTAAAGATCATGGCCAATAAAGGGATCTACACTCACCTCAAACCCACTTTGATGGAACCAAGTATGCTCATTAGAAGTATAAAATGGAGGTATACCTAGATAGTGACCTCATTGATGTGTGGGATAATGTGATGAAGGAATGGAGATCACCCACCAAAATGGTAGATGAAGTTGAAGAGCCCATCCTAAGAGAAGAATAAGTTAAAACACATTAAAAGGCAAATGGGAATAATAAAAGGGCAATGACAATCATTCTTAGTGCTCTTTCAAGAGAAGAATGTGAGAGAGTTCGACATTGCCAAAGTGCCTATGAGATTTGAAAAGATTTAGAGAATTATCATGAAGACACCTCTTAAGTCAAACCAAGGAAGACACATATGTATGTGATAGAGTATGAGTTCTTCATGATGAATTCAAATGAAAGCATCACCAATATGACTAATAGGCTTCTTGTCATTGTCAACCATATGAGGAAGCTTAAGAGACATATATCCATAAAGGATATCAATTTCAAGGTTCTAAAAGCCCTTCGCTTAAAGAAGTTTAGAACAAGGGTTATCGGTATATAAGAAACCAATGAAGACATTAGTAAAATCCTAACTAATATTGTCATTGGTAAAATCCTAATCGATATCTAAAAGCTAAAAATATTATATAAGAAGAAGAAAATAAGGCTCTTGCTCTTAAAACTAGCACAAAGGAGTAAGAAAATGAGGCAAGCACTGATAACTTTGATGAAAGTGATAAAAAAGAAGAAGAGCTTGTCATGCCATCTAAAAAGGAAAAAATAGTTGATAAGGAAGAGGAGAGAAAGAAGAAGCCTAAGAAAAGCTTTATTGAACTATAACAATGAGAAGAAGAATGAATTTATATTTTAAAATATTACTAAGAAATATATTTTATCATAATAAATAATATTTATATCAAAAAATAAAATTTATTACTAAAGATCATTAATAGAAAGGTATTCAGTCCTTAGTGCTAAAAAATAAATTAAATAAGAAAATATTTTTTTAAAATAGAATATCTATTCTTCTTTTATTTAAATTTTTATTTTTATATAAAATTTTCATTAAAAGATATTAAATATACCAATTTATGATATTGTAAAAAAATAAAAATTTTATTAGCACAAATTCAACAACTTTTCAGTATCAATGACTTTTATCTCTTAATCCACTTTTGAGTATTAGCTCTCTCCTCAACAACTTCCTCTCTATCTCTTTTCTACATATTTCTAACTCCATTTATATGGAATAATTAGGCCAAGGTTGATTATATCAAAGCTTGAGTATTACTTCTCTTTTCTTTCTCTCATTCTGTCTTTCTCATCTATCCACACCTGGATCAACTACATTGTTAAGACGATGAGAACATCTTTTCTTCTCTTAGGTATGTAATGTCCATCGCTTTCTTCTTTTTAAAGAGATTGAAAAGATGATTAATTTATGGGTTAATTTAGAAAGAGGTTTAATTTATGGGTTAAATGGTTGAAGATTTTCTTGCACAATCTATAAAGATTATCATTTATAGTAGCTATTTGGCGCTAACCTCTTTAAAAACATTTTCTTTATCTTGGGCAAGCTTATAAATTTTCATTTGTTTCTCGAGAAAAAAGTTCAAAAAATCAAAACCCATCTTTATATGAGCGAAATCTAGTGAACATGCCTACTTCACACCGGCACAATTAACTATTATTTTTTATATTATGATTTGTTATTTCATTAGTCAAATTTGTCTATAAGTCCCTAAGAATTGTAACTGATGAATTTTTGTAGGCTCGACAATGGTTGAAATTATAATTACAAGTAATAATTGCTTCTAGAAATAAAGTACGCTCCTTTAGTTAATCTTGTATTATCTAAGTTTGGAATTTTTTTTCAAAAGAACAATTTTGAGTTGAGTAAATGCAATAATTATTGAAATTCACATCATGAATGGGTTTATCTTTATTAATCTACATATTTTATGGTGTAGATTATCTTAGTTCTTTTGGTACTAACTGTAGATTTATCATTCCAATCTTGCATTTAGGTACAACCCTTTTCTTTGTTTTTGCTATTTCTTACATTGCATAGAATTTGGCTTTATCTAGATCATTAATTTTCTAATTTAGATTGTGGAAATCAAACTTTATAATGGTATTTGTGTTTTTCTCAATCAATCTTTATAGTTATGGTGAAGCTTCTACAACATGTACTAGTTTTCTATTTAATTCAACAAGTTCTAAAATCATGAGACTTTGATGGGTTTTGAAACATGCTAGACTAGATTGTTAAACATAAGTCAAAACTCTCTTTTGATATTAACAATGTAGATTGATAAGTCCTAACATCCATTTCAAGTGTTAATATGATATATTTTTAGCTACGATCACATTGGAATTTGAATGGAAGCCTTAGTCTTAAAGATTGAAATTTCTTGTATTTAAGTTGTTGTTGTATGGTGTAAGCATTAAACACCACTGGATTTAGGTTTGAGAGTTAGCCTTTAATTGTAAAACTCTTGTTTAGGTTGAGTGTTAGCCTTATGAAACACTAATGAGGTTGTGTGTGAGCCTTTGTAAAAACACGTTATAAAGCTAGGTGTGAGCTTTTAAAACACCATTGCACATTAGTGAAACACCCAGTTAGAAGAATTAGAAAGTATATGTAGGGTTGATTAATACCTGAACCACTACAACACTTAGTGTGTTATATTCTTCTTTTATTTCTTGCTTAACAAACCTTCCCGTTCAAAATTCAAAAACTTTCACCAATTCAACCTCGTTTCTTTGTGCACAAAGGCCAACAAAACATGAGTTGTTAGCTTAATGCAAAGTAGTAATATTCAATAATAAAAGTTGGTAGATCTATGGAGGAAAAAGGTAGCTAAGATTGAACCTAATTTATGGGTCAATGCCCTCATACATCTAATAGCATTAGATTTGATGCAAGGCCCATGGTCTATGCAAATTTTAGAAGTTGGAATAGACTATTGTTAGCTTAAATTTGAATGTGGATGGGGCAGGGAAAGACTTTTTAATTTTTTTTCAAATGTTTGAGATTGAAATTGTTAGTTTTTCATGTTAAGGTTGATAGCTTATCTAATTATTGATTGAAATTGTGTTGTGTTGGGTGGATGAAGGAAAGAATCAATGGTAAAATGTTTTGGATTTATGTGAAGCTGATGTCCTGTTGATTGAGATATTTGAATGTTGAGATTAACAACTCATCATGATTGTTCCTTTTTTTTTTAAAATAAAAACATACCTTTTCTATTTCCATATGGGTTAATTTGGAAAGATATTTAATTTATGGATTGATTTATGGGTTAAATGGTTAAAGATTTTATTTAGAATTATTTTGATTTAAAAAGTCTATTTTTTGTTTTATCTTCCTTATTTGCATATAAACACTAGGTAGTGCTGCTTATGAATGAACATTCATAGATATTCATCATCTATTGTTCTAATTGATTCTTAAGATAAGTTGTTGTATATTGAGTTAACTTTAGCAGACATTTAACTCTAAAATTTTGAACTGATTGATATTCATTTATAGTTTTTAATACTAAATTTATCGAATATGTATGTTTAGCCTTTTTGGTTTTTGATAAATCACCAAAGATAAAATCTATAGTTTTAATAGGAAACCCAATTTTTTGCTTGTTACTTGCTACTTGTAAAATGCATCTCTCAACTCATGAACTCAATTATTCCACCAAGCCTTAATTTTCCACCAATTAAAGAGACAAAGTACATTTTCCATCAATCCTTCCCAATTATTCAGCCTTTTCTTTTTCCCCCATTTCAATATTGAAAAAGGCCTTACCTTAGGATCTTTTGAAGTCTCCATTATATATTCTACATCAATATCAAAAGAGGGATTCAATTATTTTTTGTTTTAAAATAGGATGTTGATATGTACTTAATTTGATAAGTTAAATATAAATCCTTAATTTCAAGAATTAAACTAGTCAGCTAGTGTTTACTCTTTCATCATAACTATAATTTTTAAAAAACAAATCTTTGATTTCCAAGTTTTCTATGAATATATAATTTATATTTGATAAAAATTAAGAATTAATAAGTATTGAGGCATTGAGTGCAAAGCCAAAAAGAATTATTAAGTATTGAGTCATTTATATTCCAAGTTTTAAAATATGACCATTTTAGTATTTCAGCTAAAAGCTAATGGTGCAATTCTTTTTTAACAATATTTTTGTACTATTAAGTAGTAAGAAATTATTAGAATTTGTAGTGTGACATTCTCAAATACAACTATATGGTATTTAAAATTATAACATTTTTAAAAGTAATTTTACAATCAATGGGTTCATCTCTAAATTTAATGAGCTTATAATTTTAAATATCACTTAATTATATTTGGAGATATCAGTTGCGCCATAATAGAAAACTATTAGCCTCCCCTTCCCCTTTTTTCTTTATGTAAGCAACTAATTATTAATGGAGTGGTAGAAGTCGAAGAAGGAGAAAAATTTTGCAATGACCATGGTTTAATCAGAAATGGTCCATTGATCATAACTCACAACCTTTGTGGTGCTGTCTATCACTTTTTGCTCAAATTCCATCATTTAAGCCTTCAAAAATGCATTTTTACCATTTTTTGTAATTTTTGTTTGGTTATAACTTTTAATAGGAAATTTCATTTTGGATGATGCCATTTGTTTTGGGTTTCCTATTTTAATTAGTGCTTTTGGTGTTGCTTTTTATAATTTTGCCATTTTTTTTTTGTAAAATCATTGTAATTTTAGCACTGTAAGACCTATTTAAACCTCACTTTTATATTCTGAAGGTAGTAAATAGTGTATTTTCTTCACCAAAAACCCTACTTTTTTTTTGATTATATATGTATAAATAACTTTAAAATACTATTCATTATAGAAGCAAAGAGAGGATTGTAAAGATTTATCTTGGCCATTATAAAAAGCCTAATGCTTTACAATATTAAGGACATGGCTTCTTGCTCATTGAAAAAATAATGAAACTTTGTTTCTTATAGAAGGTTCATTACCAAAAAAAGGTAGTTGATGAGACTAATAGATGAGGAAGAATAAAGAAAGATATCCAAAAGTTTGATACGCTTTGTTCTTTCTAAAAAGTTAAAAATTTGGATAATTCTGCTTTTTTAAAACTAAAATAAGGTGTGCAATTTTTTTGCTTTAATAAATAAACGATTTTACAGACAATTGAATGCTTATTATTATTACTCTCTAGCTTTCCTTCTATTAAAAAATAATGTAGATGTTTATCATCACAGTCACTTCTACCATTCTTGTTGTTGAATTCTCATTGATCGTGTTTTCTATTTCTATCACTAACTCCATGATAAATAACCATCGTGGTTGCAGGCTTGCTGCTGCAACCATTTTTAGTACCATTCTCAATATATCTCTATCTTTCTATGTGCATATATTTGCATATTTGCTTGTGAAAATTAGTATTTTAAAATTTTAAATTTACTCAGTGTTGCTTAAAAATATAATTTCTTTTTTTCTTTAATAAAATAAAGATTCTTTTTTAGTTTTATTTATTTTTAAGGAACTAAAGTAACATCGATGGATACAAGCTAGATGCAACAAAACTGTAGATTCTGTCTTGAGTATGTTAAAGGAGTTCAACAATTTATGTATATGGCAAACTACTGAGTCAAATAGTAAAATTTGTTGTTCATGCATAATATGTGGAATTTTATATTGGAAGCCATTATGGGATGTGAAGAGGGATTTGCATCAGTATGGAATTTTGAAGCACTATATCTAATGGATATATCATGGTGAGGCTTTCAAACCTAACAAAAATAATGAATATGATGTTTCATATGATGTTTCATAATTTTTCAAATGCATATAAGAATCAGTATAATGACATCCTAGAAATGTTAGATGACATGCATAAGGCAAGTTTTATGGAAACTAATATGGATGACATGTCTGTTAGTCAAGATAATTCCATTCTTGATGGAGAAGTAGCAAAATTTGGTAAATTATGGAGCGATATTCATTGTGAGTTATACCCAGGTTGCCATAAGTACTCAAAGCTGTATTTTCTTCTTAAGATGATCCATCATAAAGCAAATACTAACTCTAGTAACGAGTCATTTAGCCTAAACTTAAAGTTGTTTAAGGATGCACTTCTAAAAGGTAAAACACTTCAAAGCTGAGATTATGATGTTAAAAATTTTTTGCATGATCTATGACTTGGTTATATAAATATTAATGCACATGTTAACGGTTGTGTTCTATTTTGAAAGAAATATGAGAGCCTTGATAAATGTCCTAGTCCATTTTATAAGGCTTCTAGATGGAAGTCAAGTTTGGGTAAATGAAAGAAAATTGCTCAAAAAGTTGTTAGACATTTTCCTACAAAACCTAGACTTTAGAGGCAATTCATGTCAAAATAACAAAGGATATGAGGTGGCATAAAGAAAAATGTATTAATGATGATATGATTAGGTACCTAGCTAATGCTAAAAAGTGGAAGGAGTTTGGTGGAGAGCACAAATGGTTCACCAAAGACCCTTATAATGTGCGACTTGAGCTTGCAAATGATGGATTTAATCCATTCGATGATATGAGCACTAGTTATAATATGTGGCCAATGATTTTGACATCTTATAATTTGCCACCATGGAAATGTATGAAGCCTTTTTTAATGTTAGCCTTACTTATTCTTGATAAGAACTCTCTTATAAATAACTATGATGTATATTTATGACTCACAATTGATGACTTGAAAGAGTTATGTGAGGATGGTATGCTGACATATGATGCATATAGTGGTAAAAATTTTAAACTACATTTGCAGCATTGTTATGGATAATAAATGATTTTCCAGCATATAAAATGTTATTTAGATGGAGCACTAAAGGAGAATTAGCTTGTCTAATTTGTAATAAGTGGACATGTTCACTTACTTTAACTAATAGAGGAAAATAATATTATATGGGTCATCATAGGTACTTAGATGAAAAACATATGCAGAGAAGTAATAAATTTGATTGAAAGCCTAAGCATTAATCAAAGCCTAAATAGTTAACAAGAGATGATATATTAGAACAATTAAGTTTTGTTCCACAAGAGATGTTATTTGAGAAGCATCCTAACTAGAAAAGGTGCACACGTACTGAACAAAAGCTTAATTAGACAAAAAAGTATATTTTTTTAATAATCTTATTAGAAAAAACTAAGGTTATAACATAACTTAGATGTAATGCATATTAAAAAGGATATATGTTAAAATATTTTAAGAACATTAATGAATATTGATGGCAAAACAAAGGACAACGTAAAAACTTGTATGGATTTAGAAGTAATGGATATAAGGAAAGAACTACATTTGTAACCGTATGGTGATAAGTTTCTAATGCCACTTTCTTGTTATACGTTTCCAATACATGATAAAAAAAATTTATGCTAATGGTTAAAATTAATCAAGTTACTTGATGGGTATGCTTCAAATTTGTCTCGAGTGTAAGTGCCTAAGATTATAAAATTTCAGGGATGAAGAGTCATGATTATAATGTGTTCATGTAATGATTACTTCTAGCAACAATATACAAGTCTATGCAGGATGAGATACACACAGCTTTATCAGAGTTAAGTTGCTTTTTTAGGGAGTTATGTTCGAAGTCACTTAAAAGATTTATAGTAGAAAAGTTACAAAATAATAGCATTATGACATTATGCAAACTTAAGATGATATATGCATCTAACTATCCACTTTCCATGTGAAGTACAGTTAGGAGGCTTGGTTCACTATTGCTGGATGTATTTTATGGAAAGGTAAGTTTGAAAGCTTTTTTTTTTTTTTTTACATTATTTTAACATATAAATGCATACTTATGAATGCTTATAATGTTTTCTTGTCATTTGTATTAAATTTATTGTATAGAATCTTGCGTACTTTAAAGGATTCTATTTATAACCTAGCTCAACCAAAGGGTTCCATTGCTGAGGCATATATCACGAAAGAATGTCTAAATTTTTGCTTATTGTATTTGCATGCAATCAAGACAAGGTATAATCGAATTAAAAGGAACTATGATGGGCTAACATAGAGATGTCTAATAGATGTTCTATATTCATTTATAAAGCAAGGCCTTTAGGAGCTCTCGTGTATGATGTCTTATCTCATTCTGATTTTCAAAAGATTTAGTGGTATGTATTGCACAATTGGGAGAGAATAAATGTGTATATCAAGTATGTAAACTAGTGTATTTTTTACATCTATAAAGTTTGTAACAAGATAAAAATTTTATTAGTTTTTTTAAAAAAGTTTTATGTCATATAATGCAATCTATACAATGAAGAAGTTCAAAGCCAAAGTCTGGTTTATGTGCAAAAAAGACTCAAGAAGGATTTATATCTTAGTTTAAGCAATATGCAAGTTTCTTCATTAAGTTAACCTGGGTATTGAAACTTGTTTATTGTATTTACATTTGCAGACTTTTTTAAGGTTAGACAATTATGTGTCAAAAGTTTGATTACACCAACTGATGATTCATACAATTTGGGTTTAGGCCCTGATGTATGAATTACTAGGTGTAGTGGTATAATGTGAATGGGGTTAGGCTTCATACCACTGAGCGTGATAGTTATCGTAAAACTCAAAATGGTGGTATTATACTTAAAGGAAAGCATAATTTGGAAGAAATTTATTTCTATGGCGTAATAATAGATATCATTGGACTTTAGTATGTTCATGGAAATCAAATTTATCTATTTAGATGTGATTGGTGGGATGTTAGTGATAAGAGAAATGGGATAAAAATACATGGTTAGTTACTTAGTGTTAATGTGAACAAAAAATGGTACAAAAATGATCTTTTGTTATAGTATTACATTTATGACTTAAAAAATAGGGGTAATTGGAGAATTGTGCAAAGGATATATCCTAGAAATATGTATGCTATTTCAGAGAAAGAAGGACTAGATAATGAAGAATCGATATTGAACGATGAGCCTTACTAATAATATGAGGTGAATGATGCTCATGAGGTTGAGCAATTTGATGGTCAAGCTTTTGAATCATTGCACCAAAGAGATGTATTGCCAAATCGAATTGATGAAACTATTATATTGGAAATGAAAAAACAAAAAAAAAATCAAATCTAACAATATCTATTTCTACCAATGATTCTAATGGTGAAGATAATGACACATTGATTGATTATTGTGAAATTAATTTTGATGAACTAAATTAGATGATGAGGATAAAGAAGAAGAAGATGATGAGGATGATGACTACTAATATAATTTTTTGTCTACCAAGGTGAGTGAATTACATTATTTTTATTTAACTTATTAAATATGTGGTTTGATTTACCAATATATTCATTACATGCTCATTATATATTTTTGTGTCTATAGGAATATTACCAAATTTAGAAGGGCAATAAGAACTCATGACCATGCTGCTGGTTCATAATTTGTCAGATTAACTTGAAATTTTAATTTGTTTTAGTTTATATATAATTTGGCTATTGATTTTATTTGAATTTGTGTTATCAAAATTTAAATGTGTGATATCCAGGTCTTTGGCTATTGTGATATGGATCTTCGGACCATGCTATTGATATAGAATTTATGATATCAAGCTTAAAATATTGATTTTAGTATATTTTAGTTGATCTAGAATTTGGTTATTGATTTTGATTGATTTTAATTGAATTGTTTGATTGATTTACTTGAATTTGTGACATCAGAATTTGAAATTGTTGAAATATGGATGGATGAGGTAGCTCTTTTTAGTTTTTGTTTCTCTTTGACTTAGAAAATCATTTTTATGCCCTATAACCTACGAATGTAGAAAGTATAATCATGATTGTGAGAGTACACTGAAGTATATAATCTGAAATCAGATTGCCATCAGCCGTACTAGTTACTTTATGCAATGCATATATTTTCTCGTATATTGTGTTATTGTTACGAATTCAGGGGATCTTCAACATGCTGATGGTGATATAGATTTTATTATCTTAGTTAGTGATGGGTTGTGGAAGGTTAGTTTTATTTGAAAATTATCCTAATGTTACTTTAAATATATTCTACTCTATTTTTGTTGTAAAAATTAATTATTATTATTATTATTGTTTTGACCTAAAAAGTATCAACAAAAAACTAGTTTCTAATATGATGTTAGGTGATGACCTGAAAAGTACGTTGCTCGTCCTATCACGCCAATTAGGTATTTAAACTTATGCTGTTTGATTTGGATTTTAAGCTTTTGTTGAGTTAATTATAAAAAGTTTATAACTTTACCATATTTAACTTCTGGGTTACTCAATACTGTAGTGTTAGAAATGTTTTAAAGCCTAGGGTAGCTAATGTTTTACTTATTAGCTTTAAAATGACGGTGACCTTGAGTTGGATTTAGATTTTTTTAAAGTTGGCAACATAAGAAACACAAGTAATGTGGAAAATAGGAGTAGGAAATGATTTGCACAAGCATGAATCACATGGAAGATATGAAGTTGGAAATTCTTAGATTCACTGCACACTTAGAAAAAAAAGTGTAGTTTATAATAATTGTTAACACAAAAAAAAAAAAATGACATGAAGGAGTGTGATTTAAAGCTTATCATTTTATGAATTACCATGAAAATTTGGCAGAGAGCAGATGGGGTTCTAATCTCATGAATATATTGCTCTTTCTTTTTAAGGTTGGGACATTTGGAATGATCGATGGATTTTATCAGCTTTATTAGCTTTGAATCTTTATATGAATATATTGCTTTGCAAGATGGTTGTAACGTTATAGGCTTCAGTATGTGTTAAGTTCTTATGCCCAATAAGATAATATTTTATTTCTTCATTGCCAGTCATTTTATACTTCTTAATCATATTACATGTAAAAAGGCTTGCCTGTTTAGTTTAAATGATGTTGATAAGTTTTTTTTAGTTATTTAATTATTTTAGTTACAAGGAGCATATAAAGTGTATTCGCAATATGCTCCGGATTCTGGTGACCAAAGAATGATTTTTTATTTTTTTTTCAAAGCAACAAAGGAGGAATGCCCATGGGAGAAACTTCCAAAAAGGCTTTAAGTAATCTTACACCTAAAGAGGAATTTTATATGAGGTTAGACTAGCTCCTAATGTTGGCTTAGTTACTCTAATTCTAGACTTCTTGATTTGGCATTGTATGCTGCATACAATCTAGTGGAATCTGATAAAATTTAGAATGGACTCTGATTCTATTTACTTCTATAATTTTATTTTTCTGAACCCAAAGACTACATCAGGTGATATCTTATTGGTCTTCTTCAAACATGCTTTTCATTTTTAACCAATCATATATCTATAATTTAGTAAATATGTTTTTCTATGTAATTAATTAATTTATTTATCTTTTGTATTTGTAGGGTGGATTGATATGACTGGCTACTACAACTATAAGGTTGACTACATATAAGCAGAACATCATCGTGAGGTGATTGATCAAACACTTCTTAACTTTTTCTTTGCAATCTTAGACTAGTGATTAGTTTCTAAATTTATATGTACTATGTGACTTTCAAATTCATATACTAGAAATATGCCATTCAATTGTTATAGTTTTTCATGTAAGAACTTATTAATTATCGAGCCCCAGCAAGAAGTATGGGAAGGATGGGTGTGCAGATGTTACAACCCAATAAAACTAGCAGATACGGAGTGTGGTGCTGTCTGATGTGCCAGAAATTCTCAAGGGCCTTGCTAAAGTAGATTTTTTTGCCCCAACTACTATAATATTAAGTAGATTAATTTTGATATACTGATATCAAATACGACCTGCATTTGAATCTGACATCCCTACACTCCCCCAACCTCTCATCCCTCTTCTCTAACTCTCCTCTTTTTTTTTTTTTTTTTTTGATATGATGTGATGTACCCATTCATTAACTCTAAACACTATGTTCTATTAGTTTTCCCACAACCATAACATAAGAAAATTTCTTCTAGTATGCAAGTATTATGTCTTGGAAACACTAAATATCATATTTTTATTGTCCTGATCCTTCTTGGTAAGTCCTTAATGCTTAGATGTTACATTAATTCAGGTACAAGTGCTGATATTATGAAGGTTGGGGATATATATTATCAGCTGTAGAAATCGAATCAGTTCTTTTGGAGGTGATTATTTATGGTAATATGATTTTATGATCATGAATAATTTGTCTATTACTTCATGTCATTTTTACTCTATTCTCAGTTTTATCTTGATGATTATATAATATGTGCGGAAGTTGAATGTATTAGGCAGAAGTTGAATGCAGATAATGAGAACTTGGGCAGAAGTTGAACTACTAATGTTTAGTGGAACATGTACAACTTGACACTAGTGGTTCAACTTTTGCCCAATACATTCAAGTTCTCATTATCTGCATGCAGCTAAGATATCCATTTTACCAATTTTTCATCCTTAGCATGTTTTGCTAAATAGGATTTTAAGCAATTTTACACTTAATCCAGCCACACAGGTGCCATTATGGAGAGTGCCCTCCTCGTCGGTTATTTGGTGAAGAAGAATATCCATGTGGCCATAATTACAAATTAAGGTTTTGTGAAACTTCTAAACTAGTGGATATTTTCTTTTTATATAATTTTCAATTACAAAGCAATTTTAGATATCACTCCTTTTTAAAATGAATTTTTGTGTTTTATAGTTCAGATGTCATGGTCTAAGACCCTACATAATCCAAAATTCCCATTGAAACCAAAGAAAAAGAAATCAAATCGTCAGAGTGAAGGTACTCCTAGATCTCCTTGCCCTCCTTGCCCAGAACTTGCTTGGAGGCCTTGTGTTGGCCAGCACCTTGGAGCAGACATGATGGTCAATGTCATTTATTTGTTTATTTTTTTTTTGGAAGTAGTTAATCAATTTGTATTATCAATTATATGAGATCAACTTTTATGCTATTGCCTTTGGTTCTTATGATTGCTTTGCTTCTCATTTTAGATGGTCTGCTTGAATGAAACCCCTTTTTCTTATGATAAATTGTGGGAACCCTCTGCCTTGTGGCAATCACTACTGTACAAAACTTGCCATGCCTTGAAGAGCTAGAGCCAGCTAGTAGCATCATTGGCTCAACACAATAGTGAGCCTTGTGAAGAGTGTCATCTTCCTTGTGAAAAGGTTTAACCTTATATTGTGTTGATACAGTTCTTTTTTCTCTCTAAATTTTTTTTGTTGGTATGACCGTTATCTTTCTTAACTACTATTTTATTTAAGAGTTTAAGACATGCCATATATTACCTACCATTGTAATATTACTTAGTTTATGTGAGATATTTCACTTTGGCATCATTTATTTGATGGTGTAATTTGTAAGTTATATTCTTGTGTATATTCATGTAGGAGAGGAAGCGTACTTGTTCGCATCCCTGTCCTCTTCCTTGTCATCTTGGGGAGTGCCCCCCTTGTGAAATGATCTTGTCATTCTATGGTCCATGTATTCGAGTGCATATAATACAAGAATATAGGAAATGAAAATTAGTGGAACATGTGTTAAGCTTGCTTTAAGCTTGGAAGAATTCTGTTTATGGGCTAAAGATAAACTTGGTGGAACATGATGTATCGTGCACCCAGTATTCTGGTACTGAAAATTTAACCTTCTATGGGAATGTAACTGAGTCAAATGTTATATCTTTGTAATAACTATATATATTAAGTTTAATGTATTACAAGAATTGAACTCATTACAGTTTTTTTTATCTTTTTATTTTGTTATATGATATGTTATTATTATAAAAAAAGAATAAAAAATGAAAATTGAGTGATATAGCGATGAGATTAGGTCCTTTCCTTAAAGATAATTTGTGACTAGATGTCTTTTTCCATTGGAATCGACTTTTAGCGAAGAAGCCTATTACGATAGGTGGTGATGACATTAGCTAAATAATTAGTAAATTTGAAAATTTTTTGAGAAATCTGTATTAGGCATAAAACCTAATTGCTTGACTTTAACCAAAAAATTATGTAATGCTCTTCTTAACACAATATTGTTAATATTTTCATCTATTAAAGTCAAAATTTTAGTTAAAAAATAAAAAAATTATTTCAAAATTTTGCATCTTAAAATTTATTTATCTGATGAAATTTTACAATTCTTAGTCATCCATAGATAATCGCAAATTCCAAAAAAAGAAAAGAACTTAAATCCTAATCCTAACTTTGTTTTTTAACTGATGAAATTTTACAATTCGTAGTCGTCCATAGATGATCTCAAATTTTGAAAAAGAAAAGAAATTAAATCCTAACTCTATTCATATAAATCATAGACACATTCACTTTTCTATCCTAACCAATAATGTGAGTACAAGATGTAAGTGTAACACAAAATCTCACCTTCATAATAAGTCCTTATTAGAACACCTCGTCTTCCAAACTAAGCAATTAGAATTTTGAAGAGAAATATTATTATTATCATTAGCTCTCTGAACATGAAAACTAAGGTGTAAATAGGTCTTAAAACTACGAAATTAACAAATTGAATAATTTTATTAAATTAACAAAATTAGATATAATCTAATTAATTCATTTATATATTAGATATAATCAAACTTTAACTCAATTAACTCAATTAAGATTAATTAATTATTATTTTAAATTAAATTTATTTTTACATATATAATTTTAATAACATAAAAACATGCTAAAATAAAGTCCTAATTAAAATATGAAATCTAAAATAAACGATGCTCAAATAGAAGTTTTCCATTAATAGTTATAACTAAAATAAAAATTATAAAAATAGAAAAAATATGTTTTTCGAGGCCTAATCAATGAAATTTCGATTGTTTGGCTATTTTCAGTTGAATTAGGTATTTTCAATTCAAAATCCTAACTACTTTGGACTTTTGCCTTTCCAAATACTATTATACCAATGCTTCCATAATGCACCCTAACTTGTAACCAAATCTCAAAGAAGAACACATCAAAATACTTTATCTAAGTCCATCATAACTTGAGTTTAATATTATTAAAATTACATATATAAAATAAATTTAATTTAAAATAATAATTAGTTAATCTTAATTGTGTTAGAGACTAATGACATCTAATATATAATTGATTTAATTGGATTATACAAATAAATTTCACTTTGATGAATTGATATTTGACCTCAAATTTTCTACAAAATAGAATTTAAATAACATAATTGATAAAGTTATATAATGGTCATACAAAATCCTGACCATCATACTACAATCATACTTGCATGAACATTTACAAAACACTAATAAATTATTTTATTATTATTGTTTTTCTTTTCCTTTATACAAAATAATAAATATTTTTTTTATAGAAATTCATATTTTTATAGAAATACATATTTTAATATCATATTTTTATTTTTATAGAAATTCATATTTTTTTTTATATAAAACTTCGTATTTTAATATCATATATCATTAATAATTAATTATGACAATACCTAGGAATAGATTGTTGTATTTATAATTTTCCATTATCTTTTCCTAATTTTATAATTCCTTTCATCCTAACAAAATTTAAAAATTCCTTCAATTCTAATTTTTTATTCCCTCTATCTATTTATCCTACCTAGTCTTCTATCCTCACCCACATTCTGCTAATAATCAAGGCAGTCTTCTATCCTCACCCACATTCTGCTAATAATCAAGGCAGTAATTACGTCTATATTTAGCCATATTGGAGCAGTGATCACGTTTAGTTTCTCTTTAAGATTTGCAGCAGAGACGCTTCTTCAATATTCATTGTGATCTCAGGTGCAAATTCATTTATTTCTTCAATATTCATTGCAGTCTTATGACTCCATAACCAATTTCTAGACCATTTCACCATCCCACAAAAGCTATTTATGCAGGTTTAAAGACTATGGCACCGGGTAAAAAGAAAAGGATTATAACATTAGGATATTTGCAAATGGCTGCTAGAGCAAAAGCTTAAGCTTAATCTCATCCTTAAATGAATTCAACTTCCAATCAAGCCACTACTCGATTTGAATCTCATTCTACATTAATGAATTTGACTTCACTCTTTATAGCAATAAAAGCTCAATCTCATAGGACACCGGTGAATTCAACAATTCAAGAATTAACTAGGAGTGTTCCCACAATTAATTCTATTCAAAATGATGATTTGTCAAACACACCAAATGATTCCATACTAGCAGAAACAGTGGATGGTTACTTTTTTGTTCGTTGTACTTTCTTATTAACTTCAAGTTTGAGAAAGGTTTCTTGATTTCTTTTATAAGGAGCTTTGTTTTGATATATACAGGTTTTTTTTTTTTTTAATCTGTTCAGTCTTTTATTATTGCATTTCTATTTTCTTTATGTGAAATCATTAGAATTAAATGTGTATATATATCACCATTCCATTTAAATGTTTTGTTATTGAATGTGATCCTTTTATTTTGTTGTTATGGTTTGGTTGGCTGCTAACGTAAGAGGTGGGTGGGAACTCTTATACACCTATTTATTAAAAAAAATGTTAACTATTTGCAACATGGCAATTTGGTTGATCAAATTAAAGAGATAAAAACTAAAATATGATTTTATAGCTTATTCTAGTTTGACCTCTGGTTATTTATTTAGTCTTAGAGTTACTTTTGCTCTCTGCAACTATGTATTGCTCTCAGATAAATGACGAATATCCTGGTGTGCTTATATTTATCATCTACTATTTTATTTTGGGCGAATTTTCTAATTACTTCATGGAGTGTAAAATAAGTTTGTGAAGGGCATGCCCTAGGTATTTCAAATAATGCCTTGGCTTAAATTTGCTCTTTTACTAAATGGAATTATGATAGATCTTAGCATGTCTATCTTGGATCTTATTTTGGTTTCCACTTATTGCACGCTATATATAATTCTTTAGGAAGTAAGACCTTTTGAAAACTGAGGAAATTGTTTCATGCAGTTAAAAAAACCCATAATTTCCCTTCTAAAAGTTTTAATCAGAATTTTGGAATTCCGTTGATGTTAGCATTAAAAAAATTATTTTTTTTTCCATGGTGCCAGTTTATATTGAGATCAACAAGCATAAAATTAGAACTGAACATGTCATTTGGTATGTTGAGCCCAATTTTGCTTTATGGTTTTCACGGAGAATTAAACCACTAATTTTGATGATGTCAACATGGACAAATTAGCTGCACATTCACTCCCGCATAAGTGGCCCAATTGCAGCCTGGTATGTGATTTGAAGTGACTTTTGATATTATGTTTCTTAGTTTTTTTCTTCTTTGTCGGCTATATGTGTTTCCAATTTATTAGTTAAGAGTTTGTATGGTGTATAGATGTCATAAAAAAAAGATTGATTTGGTTGTTAGATGTTTAGTTTATTAATGAATATTGATAGTTTGTTAATATATTTGCTATTTGTATAATTAAAAAGGTTTTTATAGCTATAGATTTGTATTGGATAATTGATAAAAAAAATGACTTCCCATAAGATTACTGAGTATTATATTTTCATTATTTATGATAATATGTAGATATCTGATATGATTAAAAATGAAATTATATATAATAACTTCAATACTTTAGTTTGAAATTTCAGTTTCCTAGAAATTTTGTAATGCACTTCTATAAGATTTATAGGAAATTTCATTGGACTTGACTTGGGTTTTATGGCTTTGAAACTACAACTTGCATATATTTGAGGTCAAACAGAAAAGCCTATTGTTGTTAGAGGTAGGTATACGATTTTTTTCCATCAATTGCCTCTTCGCATATATTAGATTTATATATAAGATATCAAAAAACTTGAAATTTTACTTTGTTTTGCTGGAAAGTTTGCAGAAAGGAGTTTGTCATTACTCCTTTTTGCTTCACCATCACAAATTTAAATTACTTTGAAATTCACTTTATTTTGTATGGATAGTAATTTATTAAATTATTCACACTTTTTATCTTTTATTACAAAGAATAATGGTCATATAAATGCTAGAGACTTTGAGGTTAAAAGAAGACTGAAAGAGGGTTAAAAAATTAGTGGAGTTATAATTAAAAAATAATAATTAGTAGTGGGTCCTTCTAAAAAAATAATCAATATGAAACTAGGAATTCTAACTTGATTGATGACACCACTTGGTTCTTTTTTTTTTTTTTGGTATGATATTACTAATGCAACTAAGCAAGCTCTCATCACAAAACTTCAGGCAATGTTAATTTTTATGTTGTACTTACACTTGTGTTTTATATTATCCATAATCCTTTTCTTTTTATTTACTTTACATAGTGAATTTAAAATAGAATTAAGTGATCCACATGTAAAAGAAGTTACATGCAAAATGATAACTAGATATTTCATGACTTATAAGTATTGATGTCATATGAAATATAAAAAAATTTTCAAGTCATGAAGAAGTAGAATGTTGGCCCTTGAGCACCAAAAATGGAGGATTGAATTGGTGGAAATCTAAAAAATTAGGAGGGAAGATAAAGTGCTTAGAGATTGAAAGAGAAGTAGAAAGAAATAACACACAATATTTATAGTGGTTCGGGTGTTAACAAACCCAACGTCCACTCCCTAATTTTTCACAATTGGATGTTTCACTAACTCAGAGTGATGTTTCCAAGTTTATACAAAACTTGTACAATGTGTTTTAATGGCTCACACACAACCCTACAATTTGTGTTTCAAGACTCACACAAAAATCTCACTCAAGTGTTTTTCACAAAGGCTCACATTTCAACCTATTACAAGAGTTTAGACAGTTAGGATAACTCTCAACCTAATTAAAATGGGGTTTAATGCTTATACCCAACAATAATAACTCACATACAAAGAGTAAAAAGTTGTGAAGTAAATTTTCAAGAGTTTGGCTATAATTAATGAAATGCTCTTGCATTCATGTTTGTTTGGTGGATTTATAGGCAACAACCACCAAAGAGACATTACTAACAAACTATGCCTAAATCTCTAAGGTAAGTTAAGTAGATTTTACATTAAATGTCTGTTAGACTGATTTGGCGATCATGACTAGAATCTCGAGGTCATGAATTTCGAATTTGCATTAGGAAGACCAAAATCGCAGTAATGGCTAGTCCACGTGGTGTACCTAATATGAGTGTTCCAAGAAATATAGCCATTACATTTGTCTTAACTAACCAAAAGTTAAGGTCGCGATTAAGATCCTTCTTAGACATGATAGGGACCGTGAATCCTTTTATTTGATAAGGAGAAATCACTTCCATAGGTTGCAGTCTCGATAAGTTTTTCATTCTCATGAATTTTGATATCCCAATGATCATCTTGGAGACTTGGCATGTTATGGTTGCAGATTTAGTTCCCTCCATTCAGCTACAAAAGTCGTAATCACGACTTAGAACATGAACACCACCACGAATCTCTCTGTATGATATTCAAGTCTTTATTAGCTAGATCACAACTGCGATTTGCTATATGAATTCATATGATCCAAGTTCATCCATCCTTATTGCAAAGTCATGGTCGCGATTTAGAAGTTCTTGATCGTGAATTTAGATGCCTTACTCAATGTTAGAGATTTGGACTTCCATCCAACTTCTAATGCAAACCTAACTTAAAACTGCAAAAACAACACTTAAACAAGATATTAATATGTATCAATCTTCATTGTCAAGATCAAAAGAGGCCTTTGACTTAGGTTTGATCAATCTAGTCCAACAATCTCCCCCTTTTTGATTTTGACAACTTAGATTGATTTTACTTAAAGGAAAATGAATTGCATGAGTGTGAAGTTGAGATGATCAACATTTTTTTATCATAATATTAGTTGAATAATTAAGTTTATCAAAGATTTATATTTTGAATTAGATTGCTCTCATTGTTCCCCCTCAACTTATACTTCCCTTAATAATGTCATGCAAATTCTTTTACTCTTATTTCTCTCCCCATTTGGCAAGATTAAAAACATAGTGGAATTTGAAAATTTAAGTAAAAGTGAATATATAAAGCATAAATTAGGATAAAAGAGCAATCACACATGATAAATAAGTATATGAAATAGATATTGCAAACACTTTTATTCATAGAAAATAGAATAATGTGGGATTACATACTTACTAGGGAACAAAAGAAAAGAAAATACTATAAGCCTAAGAAAAAAAATTAAAAGATTGGAAAGCTATCATCATCTTCAAAGTCAACAATTCTTCATCTACACCTCCTCCTTATGCTTCATCCTCTTCCTCTACCTCTTGATCTTCTTCTTCTTCATAAGTATCCTTCCAATCTTCAAAATCAGAGAGGTGGAAAGGAGTAGCGCCTACCTTCTCTTGAAGATCCACTCAGTCACTATGTAAGTGGAAAAGTAGAAGAAATCTCCTCTTGATCATCCTCATAACTTTGTCCAATTTCTTATTTATTGAGGAGAGAGAGATGGCAGAGGATTTAGTTTTGGGCTTAGCTAGGGAGGTGGAATTAGTTGAGTACCCTCTTCTATGATAAGCGTCTTCCTCTTTGAGGCTTGAAAAGTTTCTAGCTTCTTAGCTCTAAAAGAACCCAAGGTGTAGGTATGGAAATCTGGATGTATGCCATTAGCATTGATTAGGTAAGGTAAGTCAAGAAAGTTGTGGGATGATAAGTACTTCTTTGTAAGGAATTTCTCATTTTCCTCATTGAGTGCTCCTACATATTGATAAATTACTATTACATGATAGGGTAGAAGAAATTGGCTCATTGGCTTGGTATTCATGTGAATCAATCGATTAATAAAGTATCGGCTAGTTTGGATAGGTTTGTTCTTGGTTAAACAAAAAAGAAAGGCTTCTTGGTTAAATAAAAAAGAAAGGGTAGGTCCTTTTGAAAGACCTTTTTGTTACCATCACCTCTTGCATTGACAGAGAAGGTGATGATATGATGAAGAAGCCAATTGGGAGGGGTCCGATATATTTTGCTAAAGAAGTTTTTAGGTCGTGTTTGGTTTCAATTGATATCTCAAATAAAAATTCTGAGTAAATGATATCAAGTGTAGAGATGTTGAAAGGAATATTAGCTCCTACTTGAAGATTAAAAAGGTTAGAACGTCGCTCAAAAGTGATAAATAAAGGATCCCCAAAACCTAAAAATAAGCCCATATTAACCTGCTTTAGATTCTGCTCTACGACTCAAAGTGACTATGCACATGAATTCCCAAACGATTTCTTTGTTGCGTGGTTCATCTCTGAGGACAAACTCGTTCCAACCCAGATTGGATTGGTAGGCATGAATTTCATCCTTGATTCATAGGGATTCAAGGAGAAAGGTTGAGGAAATCTTATTGGGTTCGATGATTTTAGAAGAATTGGATTTATAACGGTCATTTTATTCTTAGGTGATCCCTTTCATCAAGTGAAGGGCAGGAAGACTAGAGGGTTAGGCTATGCCCTTTCCTTTCTCTACTCTAAAAAGCTTTTTGGGAGACATTAGAGATGAGAGAAGATTATTGAAGGTTTGAGATAAGAGAATGAAGAGAGATGAAGAGATTGAGTAGGAGTGAAATGAAATACTATTATAAAAGTTTAAATAGGCAAAAAGTAGGTGTAAAAACAGTAACAAATGGTCAAATTTGCAATTAATGAGAAAGTGCCATCAGTTGGTAGTCAAATCAGTTAATGCTTAGCAGTTACTCTAATTTGTGACGACGAACCTCAAGTCATGATCGCTAATTACAAAAAATCTGAGTAGCGAACAAAAATTCCTTAAAAATCAAAGAAGTCAATGGTAAAAACTTTTGAATGTTAAAAAAAATTTATGGTGGAGAATTGAAATAGCAACTGTGAAATGATATGTGATAGAAAGTTTGACAGATACTTGTAAATTGCGATGGTGAAATGAAGGTAGCGACCATGAATTATGAGGCAAGAAAATAAATCATGAAGAGATAAGATTTGACCTTTCTAGATGTGATCCACTTAATATGTTGATGCTTAATTCATGCAAATTGGCATAGAGAAACACATTTATATAAAGAATTATGACATCCAAAGAAGTATAGTACACATTCATCAAATATAACAATCAATCATTCACGATAATACGCCAAATAAAGAACATTTTAAAAGATCCAATTTTCACTATAGAAAGCTTCCATCAAACATTTGTAGCTCTCTCTTAATGAAGTTCATCCTTTCTTCATGGAAAGGTTTAGTAAAAATATCCGCAAGTTGATGATTAGTGTTTATAAACTCCAACACTATATCACCATTTTGGACATAATCTTAAAGAAAATGATGCCTAATGTCAATGTGCTTACTCCTAGAGTGTTTGATGAGATTCTTTGAAAGATTTATTACAATAGTGTTGTCATATTTGATGAGAATGTGATCAACAACTTTGCCCTAATCCTTTAATTGTTGTTTCATCTAAAAAACTTGGTACAACAATAACCAACAACCAACAACCCTATATTCTACTTCGACGGTGGATATGTCAACCAAAACTTACCTCCTACTAAACCGAAACACTAAGCATTCTCCTATAAATTGGTAAGTTTCACAAGTGCTCTTTCTATCTAGTAAGCTACTAGCATAATCTACATCCAAATATCCTATAAGGTTAAAAGATGAATTTTTAGGATACCACAAACCTAAATTCAATGTGCCATGTAAATATTTAAGAATCCTTTTAATAACATTAAAATGTGATTCTTTAGGGCAAGATTGAAATCTAGCACACATGCATACACTAAATATGATATCGAGTCTAAAGGCAATGAGATAGAGTAGAGAACTAATCATACCTCTATATTTCTTCTCATCAACATACTTACCCGATTCATCTTTGTCTAGTTTGATGGTAACACTCATTGGTGTCTTTGCTACTTTGCATCCTTTCATGCCAAATTTCTTGAGTATATCCTTTATGTACTTGGCTTGGTTGATGAAAATCCCTTCTTTGGTTTGCTTGATTTGTAGGCCAAGAAAGAACTTGAGCTTTTTTTTTTTCAAGCTCATCTCAAATTCCTTAGTCATACACTTAACAAAATCCTTACAAAGAGATTCATTAGTAACACCAAATATGATATCATCAATATATATTTGTACAATGAGTGTGTCATGATTGTGCCTTTTAATAAAAAAAAGTTGCATCAATCTTCCCTTTTTAAAAATCATTTTGTGAAAGAAATAAACTAAGCCTTTCGTACCAAGCTCTTAAAGCTTGTTTCAAACCATATAAGGCTTATTTAACTTAAAAATAGGATTTGGAAAAATATGAAATTATAAACCAGGAGGTTGTTTAACATAAACTTCCTCCTTAATGAGACCATTCAAAAAAGCACTTTTAACATCCATTTGGAAAAGTTTAAAATTCATGTGACATGCATAAGCTAAAAGAATCCTAATGGCCTCTAATCTTGCTACAGAGGCATAGGTTTCATCATAATCAATGCCTTCCTTTTGGTTATACCCTTTAGCAACCAATCTAACCTTATTAATAGTAATCAAACCATTCAAAAAAGCACTTTTAACATCCATTTGGAAAAGTTTAAAATTCATGTGACATGCATAAGCTAAAAGAATCCTAATGGCCTCTAATCTTGCTATAGAGGCATAGGTTTCATCATAATCAATGCCTTCCTGTTGGTTATACCCTTTAGCAACCAATCTAACCTTATTAATAGTGCTTGCATCCTACAATAGGGTGTTCCTTAGGCTTAGAAAAAAGTTCCCATACATTGTTTCTCTCAAATTAGTCGAGTTCCTTTTGCATAGCAATCACCTAACTTTCATCATCAAGAGCCTCATCAATATATTTTGGCTTAAATTGAGAAAAAAATACAAGTTTATTATCTAAAGAATTGAGTTGAGATCTAGTACTTACACCCTTGGAAGTATTACCAATGATTAGATCCTTTGGGTGATGCTTAAAGAATCTCTAATCCTTGGGAAGATCTTGATTTGAGGTTTCCACTAGTTGTGGTTGATATTCCTTTTCTTTTTTTAATGTTATGACTTCATCATGGTTTCTAGCCATCTATCTTGAGGTTAACTCTAACTCTAATTTTTCAAAGTTTCCTACAAGATTATCAACAAGAAAACCTTTTCTAAGATCAAGTTTACTAGATTCATCAGACATAATATTCATAAACTCTTCAACAACCATAATACTTTTGTTGAAAACTATATAGGCTTTGTTAAAGGTGGAATATCCTAGAAAAATACCTTAATTTGTCTTTGAATCAAAATTTCCAAGTGATTATTCTTGGTATTTAAGATGTAGCACTTGCACCCAATGACTCTTAGGTATGATAACTTAGGCTTTCTACCTTTCCAAAGCTCATAAGAAGTTTTATTAAGAATGGGTCTTTTGAAAACACGATTTACAATGTAACACGAAGTATTGATGGCTTCAGCCTAAAAGTAATTAGGCAAAGAATACTCATTAAGCATAGTTCTAACCATCTCTACTAGTATTCTATTTTTGCTCTCTACAACACCATTTTATTGTGGTGTTCTAGGAGTTGAAAAAATTATGAAAAGTCTCATTCTCTAAATAATGAGATTCAAAAGATTCATTTTGAAATTCTTTTCCATGGTCACTCCTTATAGAGGAAATGAAGTAACCCTTTTTATTTTGAAATCTTTTTGCAAAACTTTTAAAAGCCTTAAAGGTGTCATACTTATGAGCTAGAAAGGATACCCAAGTAAACCTAGAGTAATCATCAACTAGGGCAAGTGCATAATATTTTCCTCCTAAAGTAGCAATCTTAGTAGGTCTAATCAAGTCCATATGGATAAGTTGAAGAGGTCTAGATGTCCTTACAATATTCTTTGCTTTGAAAGAGGATAGACATTGCTTTACCATTTGGCATGTTCCACATGTCTTGTGTTTTGGGAACTTTAGCTTGGGAAGACCTTCCACTAGCTTTCCTTTTTATAGGCTTTGTAGGAGCTCCATGCTAGCATGACCAAGTCTTATATGCTTAAGCAAAGCTTCATTGTAAGTGACACAAGACACTTGAAAGATTAGTTAACCAAATTATCTAAGTCAATTAGGAAGGTATTGCTCTTCCTTTCACCCATGAAGACTACCTTTTTATCCACCAAAGTGGTAACTTAACATTCTCTAA
Organism: Omphalea diandra; assembly: GCA_949677035.1. Classification (NCBI taxonomy): domain Eukaryota; kingdom Viridiplantae; phylum Streptophyta; class Magnoliopsida; order Malpighiales; family Euphorbiaceae; genus Omphalea; species Omphalea diandra. The sequence goes on from CATIWR010543663.1 coordinate 55,400, forward strand.
GGTCAAAGGTGACTTTGTTACCCTTATCACATAATTGACTTACACCAAACAAATTATGTTGTAAATCATCTACAAGTAGAACATCATCAATGAGAGAACAACCATTATGACTAATTGTTCCAATGCCAATTACCCTACCCTTGGCATTGTTTCCAAAAGTGACATTACCACTTTCTTTCTCTTTTATTGCCATGAATAGCTTCTTGTTGCCTGTCATGTGCTTTGAGCATCCACTTTCCACATGCCAATCATTCGTTTTAGCGGTGGTTGCCAAACAATCCTACACAACACAAATAAATCATTTTTGTTTGGGTTCCTAAGCATACTTGGGTCCTACAAGGTTAGGCCTATAAGGTCCTCCAATTTGAGTTGAGCCTTTCTAATATAATAATGAATATTTATATGACAAAACTTCATGCAATAATGACATTGAAGTTTAGACTTGTAAGTTTTCCTCCTATACATAGCTGTGGTATGAATAGGGGTACTGTTGGCCCTAGGCACCAAGAAGGGAGGGGGGAGGGGTTGAATTGGAGTATAAAAATTAAAACAAGGAGATAGGGAAGAGAATGAGTAGAAAGAAGACACAAGATTTATAGTGGTTCGGGTATAATTGACCTTATATCCACTCCCTAATTCTCAGCAATTGGGTGTTCCACTATCTACCAATGGTGTTTTCAAGCTCACACCAAACTTTTATACTTATGTTTTAAAGGCTCACACAACAACCTTTACATTTGTGTTTTTGAGGCTCACATAACAACCTTTACACTTGTGTTTTTACAGGCTCACACAACAACCTCTCTTAGTGTTTTTACAGGCTCACACTACAACCTTTACAAATGGTGTTTATGCTCATGCCAAACAATCTCTAAAAGAATGGAAAAGATTGAGTAGCAAAATTACAAGAGTTTGGTTATAAAGTTATAAATTCTCTTTTATTTACATATGTTTGGTGAGGTATTTATAGCCTCTACTCACCAAAGAGATGTTGCAATAAAATTGGTATAAAATCTTCAAGGTATGCTAGATAGATTCTATATTAATTGCTTGTCAGGCTGAAGTCGTAGTCACTACTGCTCATTCGCAGTCGCGAATTCCAAATTTTCATACGGGAGCTAAAACTTGCGACGGAAAACCCCGTTTGTGTCTAACGGCTAGTCCATGTGTCTTCTTGCCATTGGTTCACCAGGAAAATATAGCTGTTGCATTTCTTCTGCTAACAAAAGTAGCAGTTATGAATTTCTTTGTGCAGACCGCGACTTAGGACGTAAATTCTTCTGTCAGAAATTGCATCTTTTACTTCATGAATCGCGGTCGCTACCAATAATTTGCCTTCGCGATTTTTTTCTTTCAATGGTCACTTGGGACATTTGTCAAGCTCTGGTTGTGGACTTATTTCCCTATTGAGACTTTTCAAAAATTGTGATCGCAACTATGACATAACATAGATTGCGAATCAGTCTGTCATTTTTGTACTGCTTCTTTTGGGTGAGTTGTGGCCGAGAATGGCTCCGCAATTTCGCCTATTTGATTCTAGCATATCTTTTCATGGATCACAATCGTAAATTTGAGATTGCGGTCGCAATTTAAAAGTCATCTTGGAGTTTAAGAGCTTCATCCAACTTCACTTGAAGATCCTACTAATTTTTGTAAAACAATACTTAAATAAATCATTAATAATGATCAATCTCCTTTGTCAAGATCAAAAGAGTTCATAGACTTAGGATTAATCCTCCTAGTCCAACAATCTCCCCCTTTTTGATTTTGACAACTTAGATTGATCTAAAGTTCAAAGATAGATGCAGAAATGTGAAGTTAAGTATACTATAGAATCAATGAACACTTAAGATGAAATTTGAAGTATGACATTCAATTAATTTAAGAGAAATGCCTTAAAAATCCTAAGTGTGATAGTATGAAACTCCCCCTCAACTTATGCTATGGTTGTAAGTTATTTTCACTTACTCCCCCTTAGTCTTTAGACGTAGATATTTCTTAGTGTCTATCTCTCCCCCTTTAGCAAGATCAAAAAGAGGGTGTGAGAGGAGAATGTGAACAAGCATAAGTATGGATTAGGAGCAATCATAAGAAAGTAAACCATAAAGAAGATGTATCAATCACATAAAGCAAGCATTTGTAAGAAAAATACACTTTATTTATTGACAATTATAAGATCACACATAGTTGAAAACAAATAAAAACAAACTAAACAAAGAGCTAAACAACAAGAAAAATAGATTCCTAAGATAGAAATTGGGAGAATCATCATCATCTCCAGAAGTGTCTGTTGCTTGCTCTTGTGTGGCTCCTTCAGCTTCATCCCCTACCTCAACATCTTCATTGCCATCCTCATCTTGAGTGTCTTCAAACTCAGTGAAGTCTAGAAGGTGGCAAGGAGGAACTCCTAGTTTCTCTTGAAGATCCACCATATCACTATGAAGGTGTGAAAGGAAGATGAACCTTCTCTTCATCATCCTCATCAGTTTATCCAATTTATTGTTGATGGTGGTAAGAGACAACTTGGACTTTGGTTTGGGGGGAGGAGAAGGAGGAATAACACTTGTGCCTTCTTCTATATGGAGCCTTTTCCTCTTATAGGCTTGTGAACTCTCCATCCGCTTTACACAGAAAGCACCCAAGGTTTAAACGTAAGTATCCGAGTGTATGGCTTTGGCATTGATCAAATGGGTAAGGTCTAGGAAGTTTTGGGATGGAAGGAACTTCTTAGTGAGGAATTTTTCTTTTTCCTCATCAAGTGCTCCAACATATCTGCAAATGGCAGCAATGTGGGAGGGCAAGAGAAATTGACTTTTTGGCTTTATACTCATGTGAATCAATTAATCCACAAGGTATTCACCGGTTTGGATTGGTTTGTTTTTGACAAGGCAGAACAAAAAAGCCAAGTCTTTTTGGGACACCTTCTCATTGCCATCACGTTTTGCATTGATCGAGAAGGTGATGATGCGATGAAGGATCCAAAGGGGTACAAATTTTATGTGTTTGGCTAGTGAGGAGTGAGGGTCGTGTTTGGTTTCAATAGAGATCTCCGACCAAAATTTAGAGTATATGACGTCAAGTGAGGAGATGATGAAATGAATGTGTTCTCCGACATGCAAGTTAAAAAGAGATGAAATTTGGTCAAAGGTTAATATAAAAAGGGTCGCCAAATGCCCGAAATACTAAGCTGTATTGACTTGCGGGAGATTCGGCTTTTCTGCTTAATTGGACGGTCACATGAATTTCTGCACCACCTCCTCATAGCTAGGTTCATCTCGAAAGATGAACTCATCCCATTCGAGATTCGACAGGAATGCTCGCACTTCTTTGTTGATGCCGAGTGTCTCTAAAAGAAAGGATGAAGGAATTTTGTTAGGTAGAATTATTTTGAAAGTGTTGGCCTTGTACCTTTCCTTTTCCTCTTTAGTTACACCTTTCATTTGTAGAACGATAGGGGGGTTGGAGGATTGAGCCACTGCTTTGCCCTTATCTGCTCTATAAATTTTATTGGGAGCCATTGCAATCAAGAGAGAAAGTTGGAAGAAGATTGATGCTAGAAGGGTTTTAGTGTTTGATAATAGAAATGAAGTGATGAAAAATACTATTTTAGGGTTTATATAGCCTTTGAAGAGCCATATCAACAACTAGAAATGGCTAGCAGAAGAGTTACGAAGGGTTAGAAATGGTTGGACATCAAATCTCATAAATGGCAGGTGGTTACTCAAATTTGCGTCCGCGATTTTTCAAGTCGCGATCGCAAATTCTGGAAAATGTGAGTAACAGACAAATATTCCTCGGGAATATGCACCTTAAAGGTCAAAATTTTGAAAATTTGACAAAATTCACAGTGGAGAGGAAATTTCAAGACCGCGAATTGATGTTTGATAGCCGGGTGAAATTGACTTGTAATTCTCGACCACGAAGAAAGAATAACGACCGCGAAGAAAGAATAACGACCGCGAAGAAAGAATAACGATCGCGAATTATGAGTGATCAATGAAAGATAGTTGAATTTTAAAAACATTGTGATCCACTTAACTCTATCACCCATAAATATCACAAATTAACAAATATCAATACACATTGCAATATTTCACATAAGATAAAAAATTTTTACTTTAAGGAGCTTCCATCAAGCATTCCCAATTCTCTTTTTATGAAGTTTGTCCTTTCTTCATTTAGAGGTTTAGTGAAAATATCTGCAAATTGATGATTTGTGTCAATAAATTCCAACACACATCACTTTTTTGCACATGATCTTTTAGAAAATGATGTCTAATATCTATGTGCTTACTTCTAGAATGTTGGATGAGATTCTTAGGGAGATTAATAGCACTATCTATGTGCTTACTTCTAGAATGTTGGATGAGATTCTTAAAGAGATTAATAGCACTTGTGTTATCACATTTAATGGGAATGTGATCAACTACTTTGCCAAAATCGTTCAATTGTTGTTTCATCCAAAGAACTTGGGTGCAACAATAACCCGTTGCCACATACTCAGCTTTTGCGGTGAATAAGGCAACTGATACTTATTTTTTACTAAGCCAAGAAACTAGGAATTCACCTATAAATTGGCAAGTCCAGGAAGTGATTTTTCTATCTAATAAACTGCCTACGTAATCCGCATCTGAATACCCTACAAGGCTAAAAGATGACTCCCTAGGATACCATAACCCTAAGTGATTTGTGCCATGTAAGTATTTAAAAATCCTTTTAACAGCATTCAAATGTGACTCTCTAGGAGAGGATTGGAACTTAGCACACATACAAACACTAAACATGATATCTGGCCTAGAAGCAGTAAGATAAAGTAGAGATCCGATCATACCGTGATATCTCTTTTGATCTACCACCTTACCTGATTCATCCTTGTCTAGCTTGATGGTACTACTCATTGTAGTTTTAACTACTTTGCAACCATCCATGTCAAATTTCTTTAGTATCTCCTTTGTGTACTTAGCTTGGTTGATGAAGATCCCTTCTTTGGATTGCTTGATTTGTAGAT
>CATIWR010543679.1:0-42362 GCA_949677035.1 Omphalea diandra
TTTATTTTTTATAATAATTGTGATAAATTTAATTTTTATTATGCTAAAACTATATATTAAGATTAAATTAATTTTATCACATAAATTTTTATTATAATTCACAAAATTTCTTATAATGAGTGATTTACAATCATTGAACACTATATGTTTATTTGTAAATTAATTTAAATTATGATATATAACTTGATTAAAATTCTCTACGTACTTAGGTCATTTATTTATTTTTATTATACAATCATTTTATTTTTTTTAAAAATTATATTTAATTTATTAAATATTTAAATAAAAATAAAAATTTTAATCAAATTTTATTTATATAAAATATATATGATTAAAAAATAATTTTTTAAAAAAAATTATTTTTTAATAAATTATAATAAAATAAAATATTATTTTTAAAAATAAATCTAAAATTTGATAAAAAAAAAATTGATTAATCTAAAGCGATTGATTCGAAATGACCTAATCTAACCTGTTTGTGTGGCTTCCAGACCTAATATTCTAAATATAAAATTAAAGCCACGTGATATAAACGTTGTGTCATCACCGTGATCTCTACTAGGCAGGAGAGTTAAAAAAGCCATTAACTCATCGTGGCTCGCAAGGATTGGTGAATGAAAAGCAGCCATCATTTTTCCGTGGACAATGAGAATACTACTACCGATTTTATTCATTCATAATTTCGTATGAATATATGTTATGAAATTTGTTGCCAATTAGGTTAGGATTTACCCCAATTTTTTTGTTTGAATTTATAGAAAGACTTTTTTTAAAAATATTTTGTGAGAGAAATATTCTCAATTGATTGGAGAAGGATTGGCTCTATTGCATTCAGCAGGGTCAATTGATACACTGAATTATTTAAAACTTAGAAATAAACGATCTAATAAAAAATAAAATTAACTCCTTCAAAATTTTTAAAAATTATGTTAATAATTTTTAATTGAATTTACACTTATATATTTTTTATATAAATTAATTTCATTTGCAAAAAATTATTTGTAAATAATATATTTTATTTAAATGTGAAATTTATTTGAAATAGATTTATTAAGTTATACTCAATTCTACAGTTTTAATAGTTTATATCTCCTAGTAGGATGGTATTCGGTTTAAACAAAATTACTTCAAATCAAAACTGATTAAAATTGAAAAATTAAATTTTAAAAATATAAATTGAACTAAATTGAATGAGTTTATTAACCAAATCAAATCAAACGAATTTCATGTAGTTCAATTATAATTTGACTTGATTTAGATTTTTTCAATGAATTTAAAATAATTTTAATACATATAATAGTTCCTATAGTATTTTTTAAACACATATAATATATTTTTAATATAATTATTATTTTTAAATAGAATTAAATCATCTTGCTTTGATTTAGTTTAAGATTTACATATTTTGATTTGATTTTAAATAAATTGAATTTAGTTTGATTCAACTAAAATTTATTTACCTAAAAACTAAATCAAATTGAATTGACCAAAATTTATATCTAAATCTGACCAAATTGGTTGAACTAATTATGTTCAATCAGTTTTTCAATTTGCACCGATTTGCGCCTACCTCCTACTTCAAAATTTATTTATAAATTCTATTTATTTTTTATAGAATTTAACTCAAATATAACTAATTTTTTAAAATTAATAAGATATAGAATTGTAAATAAATTCTTTAACATAACAAGTATAAATTTATAAATAAAATCTATACAATTTTTTAGAACTCATTTATATCAAATACACTCTTAAACGCTAAAATTTTTAAGTGATTGTGTTCTTTAACTCTTAAGTTTCACATTAAATTGTCAAACTTTTATTTTTATTCATATTAAAACTTCTTCTATTGCTTGAAATTCATAAAAAAAAAATATTTAAAAGATTTAAAGCAACACTTTTCTTGCTCTAAAAATTTTTAAAACTACAAAACTTATTATAAAATAAGCCTTAATCTCTTATAAATATTTAAATTTATTTATTAAATATTGCAATTAAAAAAACAACACAACTTTTTAATAATTTTCATATAATAATTTTTATTAAATATTATTTAATATGATAATAAAACAGTCATATAATATTTTAAAATATGAGACTTTATTGTCACTAACTTTTTAAAATATAAAAATAATTTTTATATTCTAATTCTTGTATTATATAAATAAATTTTTATCTTTAATAATGCAAAATCTTATTATTTATACGTAATATTTTGACTCCCTGACTTAATAAAATATTGATTTCATGAATGATTAGAAGACATACAATTTAACATAATGATTATTTACTATATGGTTTAGAAGTTTAAAGTTATTTCTAATTGAATTTGAGTTTTTATTAAAGTATGATTTAAGAGAGATTTACTCTATAAATATAATTATTGTAAGAAGTGTCCTTTAGTTTTTGCTCATTAGAGAAAATAATTTTTATTCATAAATGTAAGAGGACTCTTCTAGTTGTTATGAAGCTTATGCCTACTATATTGAAGAGTTTCTTTTGTAGCCTATTAATATTAGTGTTAAAGTATAGTAGATAATTAAATTATATTTAGAGCAGAATAATGGCAATATCTTATTTGTTATAAATAGTATTACAAGTGAACATAACTTATTGATGTAATTGATTAATATTTAAGAGTTATTTTGGCTTTTATATTTGATGATGATATTGATTGTGAGTAGTGATGTTTATAAAGGTAGATAAGGTGCATCACTTAAATATTATTGTTATTTGTTAACATTAATGAACACATATACGAATCAGGTTTGAATTATCTTTTTTCAGACGAGTTCGGTCGGATAAAAAAAGATCACCTGACATCACTCATAAACGGAAATTGGGTGAGCTTTGAGATGATGGTACATTAATGTAATCATAAAAATTCTGTAATGGGGTTTGCATTTGCTCTCTTCAGATGATACTTATGAGAAACAGCATGTGCAGCTTTCAATTTGAGCTCCACCTCTATGTGTTCCTACTTTACGATAAAACGACAATTTACAATTGGAACTTATGCGCTCTTCGATCCCATCATGTTCGGACATTCCATGGACATATTTTTCCACTGCTTCAGTGGTGGATTTCTAAGGTGAACATGTTCCTCTCCTCAATTTTTTTCTTTCTAATACTGCCTCCTTGAATTAAAAATTATTTACAAATTAAAATTTTTTAGTAAATAAAAGAAAAGCCTATTATTGATATATCAAAAGTAAATTTGGCATTATTACTGTCAATAATATATTTAATAAAAAATTAAAAATAATTTATTTTACTAATAAATAATAGATTTTTCAATATAATTTTTATGATTTAAAAATCTTAAAAAAGATAAATATTTCAACTTTTTGCAAATCGTTATTGAATTATATTGACAATATAATTACACTATTTTGATGAATAGTTAAAAATATTTTTAAAAGATATTGTAGTTTAACTAACAAATATAATTTTACAAAACAATGACAAATACACTCTAAGTCAGATTTTAAGGCTGAATAAAATTTATTAGTAAATTATTAAATTTGATAAAATTTAACTTAAGTAAAATCAATTTTATACAATTAATAATTTAGACTTTCAAATTTTCTGTTGTAAAACAAATTGACAAGTATGAATGAATTATCTTTAAGTTGTAAAGTATGATTTGTAACAAAAAATATGAATTTATATCAAATAATTGTTATCTAAATTTGAATATTTAAATTATACATAATTATATTTTCACTTTCCGCCCCAAGCAATATTAGAGAACTAGATCTGCCACTGATCTGCTTCGTGCACTACATTTTGGGGAATAAAGGGGGAAAATAGGGGAAAAAAAAAAACCTCATTATTTTCTGCTTAAAAAAAAAAGTAGGATCAGAGAAATAAAATTCCATTGAAGTAATACTATTGCATGTTTAAAACTTAAATAAATTTTGTTTCTTAGGGCATGAAAAATTTAGATAGTAAGAATCAAAATTTGATATCATTTTAATTATCCTATTTTTACTTTCCAAGAATAAAAGCAGTGTGCCTTCATTCTATGAGACTATGGGACCAAATAGGCCTTTGGATAGATGAGGGATTTTAAACAAAAACATGGCAATATTTGATTGGGTTTTTGTTTAGAACTGAAGTCAGAAGAGATGCTGCTGTCTGGATTTTCTGATTTGTGAGTTTGGGCTTAGAACTTGCTAAGTTCCACAAAACCGACACCCAAGAAAGAAAATAACAGGGTAGGGATGGGGCGGCATTGTTTATGTCAAAACCACCCAATATTCCCTAACTTTGGGCTCACAGACAACAGTTTCCTATCCGAAAATAATTCCCTTCTCAAGTGGCTTCTTAATTCTTTTTTTTTTTTTCCTTCAAATATTGAAGAAAAACAGTTTTTTGGAGCTTAGAAAAAAAAAAAAAAAAAGCTTGAGAGGCCTCTTTTTCCTTAAACGTTAAAAAAGAAAAACTTTGAGAGCCCAATATTAAAGGAATTCAAATTTTTTCTTTAATTATTAAAGAAAAAAAATTGTGGACTCCTAAAAAAGGCCCATTAAACGGTCTTTTTTTTTTCCCCACCAAACAAACTCCTTTTTTATGGGTCATTTTTCTCATTTAGAGCCACATTTTTACTTAAACCGGTTCTATATTTTATGGGTCATTTTTCTCATTTAGAGCGACGTTTTTACTTAAACCGGTTCTATATCGACAGTTGCTTCTAAGAGCTCAAATTTTCATTTTCATTTTAAGTGTGTCAATATAGATTGATGGATCATATTCGTGTCTTGTTAATCTATTTAAATGATATAATTGGGATCAATACGAACATGATCTATTTAGTACTGAGATTGAAGTATCACAACTCTAACATGAGAAAATTTAAATGGACTATATGAACACGACACATATAACATATTTATTTAGAATTTTTGTAAAAATAAATAAATAAATAATATATATATTTTTTAATCTTAATATTACGTGAACTATAAATGAATTAAATCAGATTGAAATGACATAATAAGACACATGAAATTAAACTGGTTGTTATATATTCGTAAATCAACCTATTGTATGATTCACTTCAAGTCATTTCATAAATAAATCAATCTGTTTATGACATGAATTTATTAAAACTCAATCATAATATGATAATTTTACATATTTTGTGAATTGTGTTCGCTTGATGTGATCAATTTTGACAATCTTAATTCGTTTTTAACTTTAAAAAAATAAATTTAATATGAATTGAATTAAGCTATTTCCTTAATTTTTCTATTTTATCTATGTATTTCATATTTTTTCATAATTTTATTAAATAATTATTATTTTACATGATTAACTTAGTACATTAAAAATTTTCAACAACGTTAGACTTAGGTGCTCTACTACTATCTCTATCCACCATCTCAAGAAGAAGACCAACTTCTTGCCACCTTTTGGAAGCAACAGAGAGGAAACTTTTTTAAAAAACTAGATGCACTGTAAAAGATTGATGTAGGGAATGAGCTTGTGAAAATAATTGAGACGTTTATATTTTTGACTTGAAGCATCATCAAAATAAGACAACATCTCTATTAATTTGTAATTAACGTGCGATTAAAAAAATCTCAATTAATTTGTATTTTGTTTCCAATTACATTTTTATTTTCTGAATCATACACTGACCGCCAATTGGCTAGCTAGTGTAAGGCTTTCTAGGAAATCAGGAGAGTTATTCCCCCCTTTCTCAATTAAATATTATCCAGAATAATAGTCCCCAAAATTGTTCTTTGGCCCATATGTTTTTGTTTGTTGTTGATTGTTAAGTTTCTTTTTTCTTGTTCCAAAGTGCCCAGTTCTTAGGAGACAGTCGATCTAATCTCAATTGGAAATATCCTATTGGCAAGCTTTATGGAATGAGCGAGAATTACCCATTGTTGTGCAGTCCACTGCCTAATTAATCTCTTGTTTGACACACAAGAGAGAAGGATGCTGAACAAGTTCGTATTTCCTTGTCCTTCTTATTGTCATAAAATTAAGGAAACAAGGCCAGGATTAAGAATATAATTGATGGCCTATAGACTACAGTTACAAGGAACTGTGTAATTCCGCGACAAATGCGTGGTCCTCTAAAAATTAATGGTAAAAAGTTTCCATCTTAACTTGAAGTGTGGAAATTTGGAATGGATTTGATCATCAATGCTTAGAACTATCTACTTGTCCAGAAATCACATCCTTGAAAATGATTTTGCCTTTAGTACGAATACTACCACATGTGGTGAATAAGCCACAACCTGGCCAACCATGGAGCTGCGGCCTATGAACTTGACACAGGTAGTGCTACAAGCTAGTTGGCATCATCGTGAGGGCTAGGCGTTTATCTTTTTTTTCCCTTACATTGCACTATTCTTTTCGTGTTTATCTAGAAATTAGACAAGTAATTTAAGATTATTCTATTTAATTATTGTTCAATTTTGGAACTTTTATAACCGCGGCTGGCTAGTGCAATTTATTCTTTCAGGTTTTGAGCCCTAATCTTAAGCAGAAATTCCAAATAGTTATCTTGCATTAAATGAACACCTTAGTTATAAGATGAACATGTGGACCGTGTGGTGTGGTGTCCAAACCATTATTTGAGATTGAGATGCTAGCAGATTTCTGGATGAATTATAAAGGATAATGTTAATTATGCAATTGCATTTGACATTACTGGTCTAGTTGTCCAGATTAACTATATGACTATGAATATGAAGAATTTATAATGAGCTCATGTGCATGGACTTGAAGCCAGCCAAAACCCAGAAGCAGAATGTCTTGTAGAGAGGTTGATCCCAATGTGAAGCAAAAACCAAGGAGATATTATATGCTTAGGGCTGAAGATTGGGGTACGTGGTTTACAGTTTTCCTTTTCCAAGGGCATTGGATCACGTGACCACATGTTTTTCTTTGAGTAAAATGCACGTGCAGTCCTTTTCACTACCTCTACGCATGCTTTTTTCTTTTCCTCTTCTCGTTCTCTTCAATCCCAAGCCTTTTGCATTTTGCAATGCAAGTCTCATCTCATGTGCTATACTTTCCACAACCACAATCCCTCAATTCCCCTACTTTCTACTCTTTCAACCCTTGCATCCCAATTTTGCCACTTTTTTTCAGGATTTCCACGTGCAGCTCTCCAGAGAAAAAAGTAAAAAAAAATTTGCTTTTAATTAACAAAAGGGGAAGAGATATTACCTACGACTATTATGGACAAAGATACGTGAAAATTACAGCATATATACAGTCTAGATTTCCCATATTTTACAGGATGATATTTAGGTGAAGGTAAAGACTATAGCGTCATTTATGTTATTACACTAAAATGTCGTAATTAATAATTCACCTTTAAATTGAATAAAAGTTATTATTTACTTTTGGGTTAAATGGTACTGAATACCATTGGATTTAATAAAAGTTATTATTTACTATTAAATTAAATTACGTTACTTGATGACATTATTAAATCTATCACTGTAGAATTCATCTATAGTGATCGATTTAATAAAACTATTCAATAATGTTAAGAAACAACATGCTAATCCAATGTAACTATTTTTTATTTTATTGGTTAGAATCTATTGATCTAATTGTGAATAATAATTTTTATCTAATCTGATGGTAAAATATTAATTATAATATAATAATGTAGATGACACTGTAATTTTCATCATTTATTTAATCTCCCACATTAGATGAAGGGAGCAAGAGCCTCGTATGGCCATGCACTCTCTCTTCTCCTCACAAACCCTTTTATAAAGTAAAAATATGTGAGGTCATGAATTAAAGCCAACAATACCTTAGCAAAAGTCAAATACTATCTTTCTTATAAAATGATTGGCAAAATTTCTATTTTGAGCGTTTCAAAATAATTGACTATTTTTTTTTATTGATAGTTAATCAAACAATTGTCTTATATATCTTTATTAATTGACATTTATATCCACACTATCAATAAATTAATATCTATGTTTTTTACTTTAAATTTGTATTTTCGACGCAAAGAAAAAAAATTATACTCTTCAATAAATTTTTTTAAGTTCCAATAATCATTTTACTACTAATAACTATTATGATCAGCGTTGTAGTTCCAATAATAACCATTCTATATTAATGTTGATAAAAAAAAAATAGGAATATTTTAGTAAGAAAATGATTAAAATACACAAAATAGCTATAATTAACTTTCTTAATTTTCATGGAAATGAAATTTTGCCAATCATTTTGAGACTTATTAGATTAGACAAAAGAACAAAATAAATATCTATATAATTTGATTATCAAATTCCAACTTCTGTAAACAAAACGATCGCACTAATGCATATAGTGATTTTCATCTTTTAAAAAGAAACGGCTCCGACTGAAATTGAAATTTAAATCCTTTCAATAATACCGCATGGCTAAAGTATCTAGGAAGACCATATATAGTATCCATTCCGAGGCCAAAAGATTAGTATTTCGCAACTATGCTTCCTTGTTAACAAAATGGTGTAACTTGTAAGCCACACGGCGGAGTTGATAATTTATGAGACAGGGAGTAAGAACTTAGTTGCACTACTTGACAGAATAATTTCAAAGCAATTATAGAAAAGTGGACGATATGGCACCTTTTGAACAAGATTTTCTTTGTCTTTATGTTTTTCATCTTTCAAATACATTGTTTATCTTTGCCGACTAGGGCGATGCAAAGCAAGAGATCTTTATGATATAGTAGGCCGGCACTGAAATGTCCTATTTGATATGCTAACCAATTGCTCAAAATTGACAGAAAGGCCATGACTAGCAAAAAAGTTTGAACGCGCACCGACAAAGTTGGGTCTGACCAGCAGGCTCATCCCTTAATTTACTCACATTAATTATCTTCTATGAATATTGTTCCTTTTTCCATAGTCTGTCATCCCATGATTGCACTGTGGCCGGGCAATGCCCCCACTGTTGTCGTTACCTTTTATGATCAAGACACTTGTAGTTTGGAATAACTCTTACCCTTAGACCGAGTTTAGTTCATTTTAAAAAAAACAAGAATTGTAATATTACTATTTTTATTCATGTTGTATATTACATTATATTATTTTTTGTATATTATTTATTTATTTTTAAATATATTAATTTAATCTTGAATATTTAAATATAATCATAATAGTAACAATGTTTTTGAGCTAAATTGTGTTTTTACAAATACATAACGTTAATATCATTCATTTATTTAACGAATTAAAGCTAAATTGTGTTTTTACAAATACATAACGTTAATATCATTCATTTATTTAACGAATTAATCCTCTATACAAACTAGAACTTCATGCAATTCCTTTTTATCCAAGAAACGTGAGATTCCTAACTAAAAGCCCTATTGTTTTGTTGGAAAGTCTTGCCCTCTTTCAAGTGTGTTTTGTCTTATTCTCGAATGAGTGTTGCTAAGTTTTGCCATCTGTTCTTTTTATTCTCTTTTGTTTTCTCATTCGATTATGAACTACGGCGACAGGATCTTCAAACCAACGAAGCGTGGAGGATTATGTGCATAGATGGCCCTAGAGGAAGAAGATGATGGAGGTAAAATGATTGAAAAAGAGATAATGAATTCTTAGAAGATAGATTTAAGGTAGTATCTATTTGAGAGGTTCCTCGTAGTCGTTGGTAAGGTTATCAATTTTAACGTCATGAAGCGTACCGTGGCCTCAATATGAAGACCTGTCAAGGGTGATTGTATCAAGGATTTCAGCCTTACCCTGCTTCTATTTTGATTTTTCCGTGACATTGATATGAATTGAGTCGTAGCTATATGGTCCTTGGAATTTTGGTAAACACATTTAAGAGACTGAAACCTAATGATCATCCTTTCCTACGCTAATTTTTCGATGCAGCTGCATGATCTTCCAACTAGATTTATGTTGAAAAGAGTTACAAGGAAGCTGAAAATTCTATTAGTTCTTTTCTAGAGGTTGATCCTAATAATTTTGGTTCTATTTGGCATAATTATATGCATATTAGAGTTGGCAAAAATTTTACCATTTAAGCATATAGTGGCAGAACTAGAAATTGTTTTTAGGGGAGTTTAGTTGAGTTGTTGGTGATCGGTGGTAGTGATGACGAAATGGAAGTTGGTTCGGTGGTAGTGATGATGAAATGGAAGGCAAAAAAGGAGATGAGTGGAAAAGGGGGAGGAGATAGAGGAGAAATCTATTTCTTTTAGAGGGGAGTATTTTATAAGGTCTAGAGTATGATTTAGAAAATTCAAGTAGCCTGAGTTATTTTAAAAATGTTTTTCCCTATTTTTTTATACAATTAAGAATTTTAATGAGTTAACAATGATTAGATATATTTTAATGTATTTAAGGAGATTGTTTAATGTATATATAAGTATTTTAAAGAGAAATGATTTTATGTTGAAGAGATTATTATTTTAATTAAGGTTATGTTGTTTATTATGAATTAAATTTAAAGAGTTATATTTAATGCATATTTTATATTTAAGAAATTACATGTAAATGAGTACATGATGATATATAATATTTTAAAGATGTGTATATATGCAAAATATATATTTAATGATTAAAGGATTTAAAGATATGAAATTAGTTATTTAAGTATGAAATTTGTTAAGATTTAAGAAAATCATGAAATTACTTTAAGTTAATATGAACTTATGATTCAAATTATTTTAATGTTAATTACATTATGTGACTTAACTATGTTAAAGGAATTTATGAAATTAATTTAGTTAATATGAGCATATGATTTAAATGATTTTAATGTTAATGATATTATATAAATAAATTATGTTAAATAAATATTTAAGGAATTTAATTAATTTATGTAAAGTTATTAAGTTATTTAAGTTTATTTGACTTATTAATTAAGTTAATTTAACTAAGAATGTTATGTGAATTCATTTAATTTGAAGTGTTTAATTATGAGAAATAAAGTTATTTATGTGAAAATAATTTTTATTAATTTTGATAAATCAAATTATTGTTGAGATATATTTTATGTCATGAGAAGAAATTAATTATGGATAATTTATAATTTAACTTAAGTAATATTTAATATTAATTATTTAAATGAGATATTATATTTATATTTAAGAGAATTAATTTAATTCATGTATTTCATGGAAGTTAATTTAATTATGAATAGAGAAATTTAATTTATATGGTACATATTTTAATTGTGAAAATTTTAGTTATTGATTATTATTCTTCATTTGAAAAAAAAAAAAAGAAAAGACTTAAAAAGAAATGAAATTAAAAAAAAAAAAAAGAAATAAGGCACATAGTAATTTCAGCACAATGAAAGATAATGCGGGAGAGAGGGGGGCGCAAAAACCTGATCGTGCTGAAAAAATGAATCGAATTGATTTAGTTTAGTTTGATTTAGTTTAATATTTAATAAATTTGATTTGATTCAATTTTCATTTTAAAAATTTTTGGTTTTTGATTTATTTTTTATATGAAAAATCGAATAAATCAAAATAATTAATAAATTAAATCTATTTGAATAGAATCAAATATAAAATACATATAATTTAATTAAATCTAATCAAATCAAACAAAATTAAAATTTTATAGGTTTGATTTGATTCAGTTTGTATGCTTGTAAAATTCGGTTTAATCCATTTTTTCAAAAATTTTTGGTTTGACTCGATTTTTTTCAAAATTTTTGGTTTGAGATGCAAAAATTTGACTAGACTGGAAAAATTGATCGAATTCATTTAGTGCGTTTTGATTTATCTTAGTACTTAATAAATTCGGTTTGATTCAATTTTCATTTTAAAAAATTTTGATTTTTGGTTTGATTTTTTATATAAAAAATCGAATAAACTAAAATTATTAATAAATTAAATCAATTTGAATTGAATTAGATATAAAATGCATGTAATTTAATTAAATCTAATCAAATCAAACTAAAATTTTATAGGTTTGATTAGATTCAGTTTGTATGTTTTTAAAATTCAGTTTAATCGATTGTTTCAAAAATTTCGGTTCGGCTAAGTTTGCAAATTGTAAAATTCTATTTGACCCGTTTTAGTAAAAACCAAACCGAACAAGCCAAACTAACTGGTTTGCTCACCCTTAGTTCAAGGAGCGGTTCACTTTTTTTTTTTTCGGTCTATGAATTAACAAAATGGCGTCATTTTGAAGATCATTTTAAAACAAAAAAAAAAAACAAAGTTTTGAATCGGGGAGGGCGGAGGGCTTCTTCTTCCTTCAACCCCTTTCTCTCTCCTTCCTCCATGGAAGCAAGGATTAAGTGTCCTTGCTTCCTCCTTCACTGCCATTTCCTCACCGGCCAGGGAAGCTTGAGCTCATGCCAGTCCCCCATTTGTTCCACCATTGAAAGCATAGAATAAAAATTAAGAAAACAAGAGTGATTAGGTATGAATTAGATTTAGATATGAATGTTTTTTTATGTTTGATTTATTTATGGTAAGCTTGACCATAGAGACAGATTTTGTGATAAACTATTTAAAAGTTTGAATGGAAGGATAGGGATACAAATCTTTACCTTAAGATTGTCTCATTAAAAAAACCTTTGATAGGAAAATCAATGAGACAAAATTTCTCAAAGGAAAAAGAATACAATCAAAATAGGAAAAGTGCTTTCTCAAAGAAAAAAAAGTACAATAAAAACAAGTAAAGTGCATAAAGATCAACCCCACAAGAAAGTCATTACATGGAATCAGAGAAAATAAGATCATGAAGCCACGGAAGGCAATCATCCTGAATGATTAATAGCAACGGAACACCATAACTGGCCTCAATGCCACTATCACGAGCTAAGATCAAACCATCCCTAGTAGCATACAGCTCATTACAAAAAATCGAGCTGCTCTTATATGCCACTCTAGTAGCAGCTAGAAGATACCGAGCTATTCCTATAAGCCATTTTAGTAGCAGCTACAAGATTCAAGCCCTGATCATCCTGGAAAATAGCACTTGTATCACAAAGATTAACATCTTTAAGAAATCTCGTATCAACATTGAGTTTCACAAGGCCCCCATGCTAGCTTGCTAGATTATGGGTAACAGAACTACCAGAGTTAGATCTAACCGCAGCAGCTGTAAATTCAAGCTAAAAGGTTTTCGTCCATTCAAGCAAGACACTCGTATTAATCACATTCTTGCCACGTTGAGCATTATTTTGCTAGTTCTATAAGGACCAACAAATCACACAAAACAACTCAAAGTCCTTATGTGCCGACTGTGAGCAAACAAAGAGAAAATCATCAATCGAGGAAAGGGAATACAGTCGAGAAGTTAATGAAAGGAATCGGCTCGTTGCCTAAACTGAAGTTGAAAGGACAATCAAACAACGCATGCATCAATGATTTGTAAAAGTAACCACACCGATAACATGAGGGTTCCAAGAGCATATGGTGAAGCGATAAATTGAAATATGTAGGAACTATATCGTTACAAACCCGCTAAATGAACATCTTGACTTTAGGTGTACAGACATATTTCTACCATTTATCAAGATGATTAACATGAGAGCCAGACGTGCTGAGTCAGATTTATAGTTAGTAGTTAGTTCTATTAATAATCCTAACAGTGCATCATCATGCTTTTATTTAATAATTGATTATTGTAAAGCTATCAATAAAAATATTTACAATCCTAGTGTTATTTTTGTAAAGCTACTTGCGAATTATGTTGCCTACTTATTTGCTAGGGCAGCAAATTCTTTGACAGATCTAACTGTATGGGATTTTAAACCCTTTTTATTCTTATTTATTAGCAATGTTTTTAAAACCGGACCGATATCGGTCAGCTGACTGGTTCAAGAGTTGGCCGATCCGACTAGTTCAATTGATCCAATTTAATTAGTTTAATAATAAATAAAATTTTAAAAATAGTATTAAAATAGCTTTAAAAATTCTGAAAAAACTAAAAATATACAAATATAATTATAATAATTTAAAATAAAAAATATTAAAAACCACTTTGAGTCACATTAAACCGGACTTTAGTTCGATTCTCAATTTTATCGGTTTGATCAACCGATTCGGTCTGGTTTTCAAAACGTTGTTTATTAGCTTTGGTAGCTAATTTTCTTAATGAAAAATTTTCTTTTATCTTTAAAAGAAATATATCATTCAGTCATTTTCTATATGTATTATTTTCATTCAATTATTATTCATTTTATAATAAAATTCAATTATAAAAATAATAGGGGGCAATGTTGTTATTTTAGTTCTCATTCGCTATACCTATCTTTTTTGTTTCCCCTAAATTAAAAACCATGTATAACTAAGGTGATTGATTATTATGCTAATAGTCGAGCGATTATTTTTTTTCCTGTTTTTATTTATCGGGCTTAATTTTTTTTTTTAATCAAAACATTACCTTACTCCTATGAGCTATATTGGACATCTATAATGTAAATTAGTTTATTATTGTGAAAGAAACTTATGGTTGATCTAAAAAGAACGATTGCATCATTTTTTAAATTCTGTTTATGGTATAAAGCTTTGTAAGCATATAAATAATTCCAAATTTCCTATGGGATTAAGAAAGAAAGTTTTTCCTTGCAAATTTGCTCACACAAATTGTTGGAGATGGAAGATGTTACCCATGAATTGAATCAAACAATTTTTTTTTCTATATTTAAGATAAGTGATAAATGAGTTGAGTCAAATAATTTTTTTTTCTATATTTAAGATAAGTGATAAATGAGTTGAGTCAAATGAGATTAGATCATATCAATTTCATGTCACATTTTTTTAGATGGATTTAAGTTGAATTAGGTTATTTCGAATTACAAATTGACTCATTAGGTCAAAATGCAGAAAGAAATTTGAATTATTTTTTAAATTTTGAATAAAATTGGGTTATTCTTAATTTTAACTTTTAAAATAAAAATATTATTATGATTCTCAAATAGATTTTAATTACTTAAATGGTTTAGATCAAATTAATTAAATCAATTTAGAGGTATAATAAAATCAAGTTAACCTATGGAAGAAATAGAATCAAATTCGAATTTAATCAACTTTAAGTTGAATCATTTCAAATTTTTTTAAATTTTGAATTACATCAGATTATTTTGGAACAGATTCAACTCATATCTTATTGAGTTAAAAGATTGCCACCATTGAATATGAGATATTAATTGTTGGTTATGGTGCAAACATAGTGCCTTAAATTAAAATACAATAACACTTGCTACACTTCATTAAGTTAAAAAAATTGACTAAAAAAAAAAAAATACTCCTTTCATTCTAAAATATTTAGTAAAATTTTTGTTGGTATGCCAAAATTTTGTCTACTTTCCTTTTTACAATGATAGTTAATTAAGCAAATGTCTATAATATCTTTATTAATTACATAAATATTCTCATTTACAATAAATTACTATCACTAATTTTTAACTTTGAATTTATATGTTTAATAAATATGTTGAATTCTAATGCCATTTATTTGAATATATTGCTTTTATTATTTGAATTTATATGTTGATTCATTGTGAGTTGTGATCTTATCAACAATATTAAAAATATTATCTTGTAAAGTGTTTAATACTCAATAAAATAAAATAAAAACATTAATAGGGGTATTTTAGTAACAAAGTGGCAAAAGTATACAATATAATTATAATTAGCCTATTTCCTTTGTGTAGAAAAACTTCAATTTTTTGGGACGGAGGGAGTAATTAACTGGATTAGAATGAATCACATCACATGATTTCTGATTTCTTTTAGTATGCAATAAGTTTGGATCTTAACAACGTCTAACATCTCTTCAATTATAAGGAAAACTACTAAAGTAGTAATTGTTTATTCAAATTGAAAGAGATTTCCCAGAATTAAGCAAATGTTTTTTTAATCATCAGCTTCAATGATAGGCCGGTTTTCTGGTTAGAGACAAGGGCAAATGAGGATAATCTGGCCACCACTAGTAATTAATTAAGGGTCTAACTGGCATCCCATTTATGTGGAGATAGCTGTTAAGCAATTTGCCTGAAGCAATTAAGTTGATATTAGGATTATTCCTTTTTTTTTTCCTTTTTACAAATTTAAATATATGTAGAGACGGACAAATAGAGGTAGAAAAATCATGATGTAGTTATATGATAGGAATAGTAGTTTTCCCTTTCCCTTTTAAGTTGTATAAATTTTGGCCAGCTTTTATAAGATTCTGGACAGGACAGCAAATTGATTTTGAGATTTTGTACAATTACGTCTCTTTCTCTACCTTCACTTCATCACCTAGAAAAAGAATGAGAGAGAGGTAGCGTGGAAATTTCCCTTTTTGTCGTCAAGTAGAGAAGGAGTTTATTTATAAATTATAAAATGACAAACACATGATGATGAGATGCCGAGTTATTTTTTTCTTTTGTTTTTTTTTTCTTTATATAAAGTAGTCAATCTAATTTTTATAGCATTTTTATAATTTAATAATAAAAATATCAAATTATGATTTAATATAATTACTCATTGAAACATATAAAAAATCATCATTTTTAATTGAAATTTAATGTATTTAATCTAAATATGATTTATTATGATTTACAAGGTTTGAATTTTTTATATTGTGCTGCAAATCTTGTACTTAGAAATTTATTTATAAATGAAAAAGTGAACTGTCAATATGATTGTATTTATATAAAAGAAGATAATTATTTTTCAAATAAAATTGAATATACTTAATGTCAATATAATTTGTTATGAATTATAAACTTTAATTTTTTTTATATATATTGATAAACTTATATTTGATACTTTATGAAAGAAAAATATTTTCTTTCATCTAAAAAAAGAAATGGAATTTCAACTTGCATTATGAGAGACAGATAATCACCAAACTTAGAAATATGAAGAGTTCTATTGATTGGATGTTGAAGATTTTGCGATTTCGTTGACCTTGTCAAATTTACATGATTTTAATAAATGTCCAGTGTAACAAAATCTTCAATAACATGATTGGGATCATACCATAAATTGACATTTAAAGTTAGCATTTAGGGGGCTATAATAATAATAACTTGTGGCTAATTTTACTGAGTCAACTCTTTTACCACCCACTCAACATCCATAATGGTATTAAATTGTTCATAACGCCTTGACACCTTTTTTTTTCCTTTGTTGATTCATTAATGCATAGAATGAAAATTTTCACCATTTTGGTTGAATGTTTTTCTCTATATCGTGTTTAAGCGCACAGAGGGATTTTCTTTATAGGTCAATGCACTTTGTGGTGCTTTCCAAAGATAAAATTAAACAATAGAATTTATTGGACGGTATTTGGTGCTGTTGAAATAATCAATAAAATATTATTTCAAGGATATTTTCAAAAAATTGAATGTTGTAATCTCACATAAAGTTAAATGATTAATCACAAAGTAAATCTGTACAAGTGGAATGAAAATCATATTTTTTTTATCAGAAATACGAGATACCCAAACTACGTCTAATTTTATTAAAAATATAATATATGATCTTCAGAATTATAAAGTTATTAATTTCAGAACTTGAATTCTATTTTGGAATTTATTATTTTTTTGAAAGAGTAAATGGTACTGAAAGAAATTCTAGGATGCCGTTGGCCTGGGCTGGAGGTGTTCAAAAGGGCTTGATTACTTAATTGGCAGCACCGACTAGTAGTGGCATGGCAATTTTTAGGTAGAGGGTCTCGTTTATTTTAAATTATTGTCTACGCATAATTAAACTTTAAACACTTGTAACTATTACATAAAACGACAACTAAGAATGGCGACCAACCCCAAAAAAGTGAATGAAAGGACTATATAGAAAAAATAATTAAAAAAACAATCTTGACCTACGATTATGAAATCAAATTACAAGGTTCTACTGAAATTTTTTAATGTTGCCCTAAGTAATCCTTTTCTATTTATGTAATAAGGAAAAAAAGAAAAGAAGAAAATGTTATGGTCCTTAATTTCTTTCAATTCTGTTGACGTAATTCCAAAGAGAGTTTTTTTTTTTTTTTAGCAATATCTATTTGGTGTCCGAAATATTATATCGGTTTGGATTAATTCGAATTTGAATCGAGCAGAACGATGAAACTCTTCCAGCAACTATTTAACCAACTACATTCCTAAATTTCAAACTGGAAAAAGTTGAAAATTCCTTACCCACTAATCTACGTTTTATTGTTTAAAAGAGGTAGTTGTTACCAACTTATGTTATAAGTGATGCATATATTTTCTGTTCATTTACTTCATATGCTATGATGCTATTATGACTAGATTTGGGCAACTGAACCCCTCATTCGTATTGGTGAGTCGTTTTTAAAAGTGAAAGCAAAAATAAAATGAAATGAAGAACAAAACGTGTGAAATTCCCAACCATCGATTAGAAGGGACAGCTAATGCAAACGCAATTTTGTCTTTTTATTCTTCTTTTTATGCAAAAGAAAGAACATTTTCATTATTATTATTATTTATTTTCTGTGCTTTTGTATTTGTGGTCCAGAGTCCTGCCTTACAGGTTGCACGTTACTTGGTTGGTGGAGTTTCTCAAGTGATGACACCTTTTAAACAGGAGGTAAACCGGTAAGGTTGACTCAATTTTAAATTATATTTTTTGATAAATTTAAATTATTTTAAATTTCCATTGAAATTTCATGTCATTTTAAATAATTTTTATGATTTTAATTTTAAATAAAAATTAATTTTTTAATAATATAAATTAGATTAATTGAGTTATTCTGACCAATAGATTCAAATTGAGTTTATTCAAATTGATATGTAAATCGAGTTGAGTTAGTTTTAAATCGAGTCATTTTAATTTTGAATCGGGTCAAATTAATTTTTTTTAAAATGAATTCATATTAAAATTTTCAGTTCAATAGAATTTCCACTTAAATGAATTATATGGCTTTTGATTTTTAAAACCCAAATTGAGGGATAAAAAATCCCCTCCAATATACATTGAGAAAATTGACCTATGAATAGATTTGAAAATAAAAAGAGATGAAATAAACAAGTATAGTAATCAATAATAACACTAAAATAATTGGAGGGTCATGTCAAGCTTTCATAAAAAGTCACTTGTCATGTAATAAGGGAAACCATATGTGTTTGATACACAGAATTTTATAATAAAAACATGAGAAATTCTTAGTTAGACTTTCCTTAGCACCTCATCAATAAACATGTCATTTCCATTAATAAGTTCATGTCATCTAAAGCAATTAAGTTAAATTTTATCATAAATAATTTTTTTGCTGTTTAAAACATCGCTCTTTTTTGTAAAATGGCAAAATCAACATTGTTATTTTTTTTTGAAAAAAAGTTGTATCTATATACTATTCTCCTTCTTATTCTCCAAATTTATCATGAAACGGTGGTGTTGAACTTTGTTAAGTTTTTAACTGAGATCAAACAAATTTAAGCAACATTGGTTCTGCCATTTTACAAAAGAAACAATATTTCAAACAGAAAAATTTTTTATTTATGGTAAAACTCAATTGTTTTAGATGATATGGACTCATTGAAATGACATGTTTTTATTGAATTAGTCTAAGGACGAGGTGGTAAGAATTTCTCTAAAAACATGTGGGGCATGATAGTTTCGTGATAAAAATGGAGCAACTTTGGTACATATATGCATGGGACCAGCAAGAGGTTGCGTAGGGAGGTATTGTACATTCATAACCATTTAAGCACTTTTTTAAGTAGCAATTTTTGAATAGAACTGTTCCTTTTTGTTTGTTTTCTTTCTACCATATGGATGCTAGTGAGAGTGAGAGTGCTCATTTCTCACAAAAATCCAAAACATAATAGGAAGAGTAGTGTTAATGTATGGTCTTATATGAACAGAATGTCCCCTTATTTATATTTATACACATTGTTTTTCTTTTAAAGTATATAGTTCCTAAATGTCAATACTGAAAGATGAAAGAAAGATACAGCTAGTTTCTTGGAAGCCGCTCTACTGCTTAGGACTTTATATATACATACACACACACCTTCTAAGATTGCCCTATTGCATTGAACCCTTCTTGTTCAAGCCATTCATCTTTAATTTATCCATCGTTAGTTTTACAATTCCTTTCATATTCCTTCAATTCTTTGTGTTGAATACATTTTTGAAACCTTTTTTCTTTTTTTCCTTTTTTTGGGTTTTTTTCAAGTTGTGCACTAATTAAGTCATGGTTACACTAATGATTTCGTCTGTTTTATAAAGCAATCATGTCATCAATAGGCAATAATAGAGCTTCACTTTGTTGGAATTAAACATGGCCGAAATGGCTAATTATCCCATGGAGCACAATCCTCATCAAATGGGGTGTGGTCTAATGGGAGGAATTTTCCCTCGCCGGAGCTTCTGGCATCGAAAAACATCGGTATATTCACTGCCTGCAGAAGGCAGGAGCAACAATATGTTGACAGAAAAGAGGCAGAGAAGCAAATCTACAGCTGCTATTCTTGAAAATTCCAATCTACAAGTTAAACCATCACCAGAAGTAGCCCAAAAAGACCCCAGAAGACATACTTTGGTTCCCCCAAGATCCTCAACTTCTCATCAGAATAATGAAGGCGGCCGAAAATCATGTGATGCTGCAAGAAATTCTACATCATCCTTTTGCTCGAACCAAATAAAAGTTTCGCAGACTAATGAGGCCAAGCAGAGGAGGGACCCAAGAAGCGAGTCCAAAGAGCTTAATATGATCATCACTGCTAATCATCATCAACAATCCAAAGATAGCAAAGCCCTTGTTCCAGCTGCTTCGAGCAATGCAATGCTATTACGTGAATTGGGCAACTTGAGGCTGCTTGGAAATGGGAATATCACAGGTAATAATAGTCCTAATTCTACTATAAGGACTCTGGATTACCTGCACAGGAATATTCAAGAAGTAAACTCCACAACTCCTAAGGCTAGAAATAGCTTTAGTAAACTTAGTGGTAATGGTGTTATGGGAAATATTGTAAGGCAGTCCAGTGGGGAGTTTCGACAATGTCAAAGCCAAAGCCCGATAAGCAGGAAGGATCCTGAGGTTCTGAAGAACATGGGAAATGCCAAGTACAAGCAGGGAAAATTTGAAGAGGCTTTGGCTTTTTATGATCAAGCAATCGCCCTAGATTCGAGTAAGGCAACATATAGGAGCAATAGAAGTGCTGCTTTGATAGGATTAGGCCGTTTAATAGAAGCTGTTGCAGAATGCAAAGAAGCCATTAGGCTTGATCCTTCTTATCAAAGAGCTCATCACCGTTTAGCAACACTATACGTCAGGTATATGCCTGCCTTAATTTTTTGGCTGACATGAAGTTTAGGTGCATCTAAAAGAAATGGTGACGCAGAATTGTATGATTGTGTTACAGACTAGGAGAAGCAGAAAAGGCATTGTACCACTACAAACAATCAGGCCCCTGTGCTGACTCTGACGACATTGCTCAAGCTCAGGCCTTTCAGACGCACATCAACAGGTGCATCGAAGCTCGAAAAACAAAAGAATGGAGTACTTTGGTAAAGGAGACCGACCGTTCAATTTCCTCTGGTGCTGATTCATCTCCACGGGTTAGGACTTTTTATATTTATGCTTGTCGTTTCTTGTTACTTAAAATTTTTGTGCTTGATCAGGTTTCTCTCTGTTTACCATTAGGTTTACGCTATGCAAGCTGAGGCCCTGTTGAGACTGCACAGACATGAAGAAGCCTATAGAGCCTACAGACGAGGACCGAATTTTAGTCTTGACTCTTGCACTAAGTGCTTTGGCTTAGCTGCTACTTCTTTTCTCTTAATGATTGGGGCACAGGTTTACATGGCAATAGGCAGGTTGGTAGAAGTAATTTTGTTTGGTGTAGTTCTAATAGGCTTTCATAAGTAGATGTATGATATATTATATATGCTTTATGCAATCATTAGAAAACAGAACAGTTTGATCAGAGGTCTCCGAATTTCCACAGACAGACGTTGAAAAAGGAAAAAATTTTGGTTCTTGTGCACCTTTTTCTTTTTCTTTACCTGATACTCTTTTGGGAATGTAGATTGATATCTCAGGAGATTAACAATCAAATGACAACAACGAAGTATTCTAATGAAAATTAGTTGATGGTTTATAGATTTGAGGATGCTATAGATGTAGCTCAAAAAGCAGTTCGACTCGATCCAAGCAACGGGGAGGTTGGCACAATAGTAAAAACTGCTAGAGCAGTAGCATCTGCAAGAGTGAGCGGTAACCTGCTGTACAAGGCAGAAAAATATTCTGAGGCCTGTGTGGTGTATAGTGAAGGACTAGAACATGAACCTTATAACTCAATTTTATTATGTAATCGAGCAGCTTGTCGATCCAAGCTTAAACAATTTGAAAAAGCTGTGGAAGACTGCACTGCAGCTCTTAGGTTGCAGCCTAACTATAGCAAGGCCAGGCTAAGAAGAGCTCATTGCAATGCCAAGGTAAAGATTTTGTCATGTTTGTTGATGTATTTTCACCATTCCTTCATTTGAATTCATTCTTGAATTTTTTGTGATAGCTTGAAAGATGGCCAGCTTCAATTCCAGATTATGAAATGTTGATAAGAGAAAGTCCAGCAGATGAGGAAGTGGGTAGGGCCTTGTTTGAGGCCAAGATTCAACTGAAGAAGCAACGAGGCGAAGACATCCAGGACTTGAAATTTGGTTCTAATTTGGTGTTCATATCCAGTAATGAACGTTTTAGATATTTTGTAACTTCACCTGGTAAGTCTTAGTAATCTATGCATTTGCTACTGTAGTTTGGATTTAAAGCGTGTTTTAACCTTTGATGTGTGATTGACATTTGATAGGAATGTCTGTGGTGCTCTTTTGTAACAAAGAGAATCATAAGCAAGTTCTGCAGCTGATGGAGCAAGTCTGCAAGAGATTCCCATCTGTTAATTTCCTCAAGGTTTGTGTTGTCTGCAATTTTTGCATTATTCATAAACAGTTGAAAGTGACAGAAGCTTAAAAGCATAATTTCCCACTAATGACAACTTGTTAGAGACTTGAACAATCCCATATCTAATAATTTTAGGTAGTCCAATCACAACGGCCATAGCCCATAGGTGCTTTATTCAGACCATTGTTTTAAAGCAATTTGAAAATTTTTTCCTCAAGATAACAATGTGCAAGAAATATAGTTAATTAATCACAATGATTCAAAGGTTATTGACCGCTAATTCTGGCCTTTTTAGCTTCCCAAAGTTCAGCAACCTTGATTTATGCATTGTTGATAATCATTTAATTATGGTTTAAAACTATTATTGCATTGACATTTTGCAAAATTTTTGGACCCACTCAGGTAAAAAGTTTGAGAAAGACATTAACAAACAAGGAAATATCACAGTTTAATACATGTGAACAATAATTGAATGATATTATGGTTATGATTTCAGGTGGAAGTCGAAGACCACCCTAACTTAGCAAAATCAGAAAGTGTAAAATCTCTTCCATCCTTCAAGATATACAAGAATGGATCAAGGGTCAAAGAAATTCCAGGCAACAACCTTGAATTATTGGAAAAATCAGTCAAATTGTACAGCAGCTGAAGATAAATTAGCCGAAATTTTGAACATGAAAATGGTGTGCATAGGCAAATGGAAAAGGAAATATGCATATTTTGTCAAGAAAGAAGACAGCCTCAAGATTTACCCAAAAAAAATATGGAAACGGAACATTTGGTCTGCAACTTAGTCAGCTTCACACATAAAGCAGATCAAGAAGAAGGAATCATACTGGCTGCACCACAGGTTAAAAAAATAAAGCGATAATTTAGTTTTTTTTCTAATAATTTTTTTGATGGTTACTTTAAATAGGATGCTTAGTGACTGTTTTTGTAGTTCTTTGTTATGTCTTTACTAATGCTGGCTTAGCAAACAATCAGTTTGTTAATTTTATTCTGTGTGGGAAAAAAAAAAAGGGTTGCTGTTGTGTGGAAAGATTGTGATTAGTGTTGTTGATTCAGGGAATGAAAAGATCATAATTGGTTTTAATAGCATTATGTTTTTTTTGTTCCTTTATTATACAGTACCTATCCAACGGTATATGTTGTTGAGAAAATGTTCTGTTTGAACTCCTTTTTGTGAAGTTTTATGGGGAAAAGTTAGTTAGAATTGAATGAATGACAAAAGAAAAAAATTTTGTTTGGATTCAAAAATGAAAAACAAAAAATTATCAATGTTTGAAGGTTTCTTAAGCATGGATCAGTATTGTGCTATATCCAAATTGAACAGTGGTCTCATCGATCTATTCACAGTCCAATTTGAGCTGGACCCATGACCCTTACAGTGTCATGCAAAAGCCCATTATATTGCTTGTTTTCCTCTCTAATATTCCCTGGCAAAACATGAATTCAAGTTCACAGTTACAAAAATTCAAAATACATGTGGCAATAAATGTGAAAATCTCTTCCGTAATTATTGATTTATTTTTTTAACAAATTTTCTTTCTTTACTTGAAATATTATTGTTTTATTTATTTTTTTAACAAACATTTTTTTTTACTTTAAATATACATGTTTATGCTTTTATACATCTTTTTTTTATTTTTAATTACATTATTATTATTATTATTATTATTATTATTTCATATGTTTAGAAAAATAGATTTTTGCACCAAAAAAATTGATATAAACTGTAGGTTTATTAATTTTAATATTACAAAAGAAAATGAAAATATCAAAATATTTAACTATAAAAAATGATTCTACAGTATATAAAAAATGAACTTATAATTTATAAAAAATGAACCTACAATTTATAAAAATGAACCTACAATTTACTGATAACAAATCTACAGTTTTATACCAAATGAACTTACAATTTACAAAAAAATAAACATATATTTTATAAAAATATGAACCTACGGTTTATTGATAATGAATTTACAGTTTAAACCAAATAAATCTACAGTTTGCAAAAAAATGAACTCACAGTTTATATCAAAAATGAATTTATAATTTGTAAAAAATGAACTTGTATAATTCATTCTTTAAAAAAGTAAGCGTGCATTTATTGACTAAAAAAAAAGGTGTCTACTTTTTTTTGCACATGTGATGAACTTTTAATCTATATTGCAATATAAATATAGATTCATGACATAACAACTCATTTGTCAAGGTCCCACCAAAAAAAAGTAAAAACAGAGAAAAAGGAAAAAATATAACCCCCAAAGTAATTTTCCTTGAATTGTATGATAAGATAAGATTTTTAATAGCAGGGAACAAGGCTGTAATCGGTATATAACAATTACCAAAATTGTCTTTTTTTACAATATCACATAATATCAATACCGGTGATATATAATACTGATTCCGATATCATTAAATATGAAAAATTTAAAAATCGATACCATCAATATAATACGGTATTGATGGTATCCGATACCAATACTAAAATTACAACATGTCTTTTAAATTAATACAAATAATGTTTTTCAAATCAATACAGACACTAAAATAAAATATCATAATTTAATCTAAAATGCATTGTTTTATTAAATGGTATACCATCAGTTATTGTTTATAATTTTTAAAAAAATCGAAATTGATACCAATACAATCAAAAACTGAATTTTAATATTGAAAATTATCGGTATCGATCAGTATCAGTATCGATCGGTATTAACGGTACGATTTTAATGGTATGCCATTTAAATACCATCAAACTTACACCCTTAATAGAGAATTTTGGAACATTAAAAACTATAAAAACATAAACTAAATTAAAAATAAGAAAAAAATTAAAAATGTGTAGTGATTTTTATGTAACTAAATATGAGATGATTTTTATAGGATTATGAAACTATGAATTTGAAATTTAGTTAAAGCTATATTATTATTTTAAAAAATACCTCAAAAGAAAAATATCTAATTATAGAAAAAAAGGTAAGAGAGTGAAAGAAAACTCTAATGTCTCATTGAACCTATAAACCCTGATGTCACGTTGAACCTATTTTTAATTTTATTTTCTCTTGTTATCTCATAAAAAAAATTTTTTATCCTAATTTGTATGCAAAAACTTAATTTATTTTGTTTCTTTCATGTATTAGATTAAACAACTGTATTATTATAGTAGTAAGTCTGAATAATAAATAAAACAAATGGAATCCGTTCCAAATTATATGTATACAATTTACTCTGATGAACTCTACTTCCTGTGCCATGTATGTCCACCTCAATTGGATGGATGAAATCATCTAAATTACTGTTGTTATCATCCTCATCTTTAAACATCTTATTATGTGTTAACATTGAATTTAATAAAGAGACATAAAATTTATTTTCCCTATCATGACAAAAGATATAAATCAATATTAATAGTTAAAAGAAAGAGAATTAATAGTTAGTTAACGATTTAGGGTGATAAATGGATTGGATTGGATGGTTTAAGTTTTTTCAATTTCAGTTCATATTTTTTTAATATAAATTCGAATTGAGTCAATTATAGACATATTAGATTGAGTCAATATGCAAAAAAAAATAAAAAAAAATTCAAATTACTTTAAATATTTTTAATAATTTAAATAAAATTATTCAAGTCAACATGCCAATTGAGATAATTCAGATTCACCCATATATTGAATTAGATTAAATCATACTCAATTTGAAAATTTTAAAATCACTTTGAATTTAAATTATTTTAAATTTATTTCTAAATCAAATTGAGTTAAATTTAAATCACTTTTTTAAATAAAATTGAATCAAAACAAAAATTGCCATTTTTATCGATAACACATCCATTACGCCAAAATGGTTTTTAATTCGTACCAGAACAACCTTCACGAATTATGAGAAAAATCTCTTTATCGATTCGCCAAGAGATGGATGAAACCCGGTCACTACGAAAGCCTCAAAGGAAGCCTTACCATCAGGACTAGGCCCGATGGCGTAGGAGACAGTACATGGTATAAGTTGTGCCACGAGTGCATAGAAACAGTGTAAATCAGCTTGTGCTGAGTTGCCTCAGCATGGCAGGAAGAGACATAATTATGTACCATATATACTCTCCTATGACCATATTTTTAGTTTATTGGCCTTCTTTTACAAGATAGAGAATGGGAAATTGGTAATTGGTAGACTACCTTTTTTCAATCGTAATTTTTAATATCAATTCAATTTAAGAAAATTAGGTATTAATTAAACATTTCATGTTTGCAAATTTCAGATATGATTTTAGAGTCTGACTATCATTATAGGTCACATTAAATATAATCATTATCAATTTAATATTATTCATTAGTGACATCATGCGTAACAACTTAATATTATCAATAATTCAAATATCAAATATAAAAAGGAGAACTTTAACACTTTGAGAGGTAATTTTTTTTAATATATAGATTAAGCAATCTCAAAAATGTACTCAACATTTTAGTTAAACTCAGGGGCGGACACAAAGGGGGCAAGTGGGAGAGGTGGCCCCCACAGTCTCAAAAAAATTTTATATATATATATATATATATATATTCTGCCCCCATAAATTTTATAGGAAAAATAAATATACGTGGGCTAAGGAATAATAAGAGTCCAAAGAATAAATGCAACAGAGGAGCCCAATTACAATATCTCAAAAAAAAAAAAAAGCCCAATTGACTAACAAAGAATGAGTTAAACGGGAGTTTGAAGGGTTTGAGTGTTTGACAGGTTGACTTACTTATCGAGAAAGGAAAAGAACAATCGTTGGAACTCCTCTCCTCTGGTGCCAAAAATTGGTAATTTTTGTTATTTCTTTTGCTTGATTTAACTGTTAGATTGAGAAAGGTGACTTGATCTTCTTATAAATCATATGTCTTCTTATTTTACCATATTGAATTTTCATTGTACTGTATTTGCACATGGATTTAAGATCAATTATTCTGTTTTACAGTTCTTGATATATTTGTATTGTTTCTTGAAAGAAATTCTTTGTAATTTATACTCAATTAATTTATTTTGCACTTAGTGTTATAAATTAAATAAATTTCTTATTGTATATTTTAATTGATTTTAGGTTCATCGATTGTTCAATTATGATGAAGAACACAATCATTGATTCCTTTTTTAAGAAAAGAAACTCCCAACAAACTAGTATTTCTACTCTAAATGCGACTGAAACTCTTGTGACAAGTAATAATACTTCAACTCATAAGGAAAAGCCTCCATCAAAAGCACCTAGAATGACCATACAAGTAGAAATTGATATCATGTCTCTAGATCGTGATTCTGGGGAACCGTCCGCAAATATCAAGTCATCCTATGAATCAACAAGATGAAATTCGAAGAGCATATATTAAGGTTAGACCATATCAATATGTGATGTTAGAATATTCTTTTGATGCTAAAGCTCATCATCAGTTTCAAGTTTCTTGTTTTAAATTATTTCCTGAATGGTTGGAATACTCTCCAAGTAAAGATGCTGCTTTTTGTCTTCCTTGCTACTTGTTTGCTAAAACAAGTGGACGACTTGTTTCGAGAGCATTTACAATTGATGGGTTTCAATCATGAAAAAAAGTTAATGATGGACAAAATTGTGCTTTCTTAATTCATGTTGGAAAAGACCCTAATTCAACACATAAGAAAGCTATCATGAATTGTCATGATCTAATGAATCAAGCTCAACACATTCCAAATATTGTTGAGAAACAAAATTCTCAACAAATTGTCAAAAATCATTTGATGTTGAAGATTTCAATAGATGCTGCTAGGTGGCTAATATTTCAAGTGCACTTATAGGCCATAATGAACGTCCTAATTCAAAAAAACTAGTAACTTTATTCAACTGGTGAAGTTATTAGATTCTTACAATGAGCATATGGCTTCAGTTGTATTGGATAATGCTTCTCAAAATGCATCATATACATACCTCGAATTCAAAAAGACAAATTATATGTTTTTGCAAAAAAAAAAAAAATTAGAGATAGGATTCGAGAGGAGATTGACAATACTAAAATTTACATTGTTGTTAAGAGATGAATCTAAAAATGAACAAATGACAATTGTTTTGAGATATGTTGATAAAATTGCCATCGTGAGGGAACAATTTTTTTTTGACATAGTTCATGTTTCTGATACTACCTCATTGACTTTGAAAAAAGAAATCTTTAATGTTCTTTCTTGACATAATCTAAATGTTCAAGATATTTGCGGTGAAAGATATGATGGGGCTAGTAATATGCATGGAAAATGGTATGGGTTGCAAGCTCTTATATCAAATGAGGGTCCATATGCTTACTATATACATTATTTTGCTCGTAGACTTCAGTTGGCTTTAGTGGCAACATCAAGAGAGCTTATTTCCATCCATCAATTTTTTTTCTAAATTAACTTTAATTGTTAATATTGTTGGTTTTTCTTGCAAGCGACATGATCAATTACAAGCTGCTGAAATTGAAAGACTTATTTCTATTGAAGAATTGGAAATAGGCAAAGGTTTGAATCAAATGGGAACCTTACAGTGAGCAGTGATACTAGATGGAGTTCTCTTTTGAGCTCTCTTTGAGGCTTTAAAATAATGTTTAAAGCTACTTGTTCAGTTTTGCAAAATATAATTTCTGATGGAGCAACTTACGTATAACGAGGTGATGTAGATGCAACTTATAATGGACTTACTTCATTTGAATTTATATTAATTTTGCTCTTTATGATTAATAGTCTAGAGATCACATATGATCTTTATCAAGCTTTGTAACACAAATCTCAAGATATTGTAAATGCAATGCATCTTATCTCTATAACATAGACATAACTTCAAAAATTAAGGGAAGACATATGATATCTTTTGATTGAGAAAGTGAAGTCATTTTGTGAGAAATATGGAATAGATATTCCCAATATGAGTGCTCATTATACTTCAAGTGGAGGTCGATCTCCTCATCAAAAGGATCCAATTGCAACGAAGCATCATTTTTGAGTTGAAATTTATTTTGCAATAATTGATTTTTAGTTGCAAGAATTGAATGAAAGATTTAAAAAGGAAAGATGGAATTACTTATGCTTTGTTTAACTTTATATCCTTGAGATGATTACAAATCATTCAATATTGATGATATTTGCAGGCTTGTGGAAAAGTTTTATCAAAAAGATTTTTCAAAACAAGAGAAATTGCACCTGAAGTTTCAATTAAAGTTCTTTGAGCATGAAATTCGCCAACATACTGCACTTCAAAATTTGTCAATAATTTCTAAGTTATACGAAGAGTTGACGAAGACAAAAAAAAAATCAATAATTTATCCTTTTATTAATAGATTGGTTCGACTTTGTGTTAACTCTTTCTATTTCTATGGCAACTGTTGGTTGTGGCTTTGGTTCCGTCCTTTGTCACTATGAAAGTCGCAGTCGCAAATCTGAATGCAATACCCACTGCGAATTCCTTTGTGACTCAATCTCACTTCCTTCGGCTATGTCGCGACTGCAAATTTGCCTGTAAATTTTTCTGGTTTAGCTTCATCCATTCTTGTGACTAATTCGCGGTCGCGATTTAAAATATATATACCTCGAATTTGGATGAACTTTACAAGGTTAGAGATTTTGAATTCCATCTAACTTCCAATGAAAAAACTAACTTATAATCTACAAAAAAACACTAAATGAAAGTATTAGTATTGATCATTCTCTATTGTCAAGATCAAAAGAGGTTCATGACTTAGATTAAACCAACCTAGTCCAACAATTTCTCCCTTTTTGATTTTGACAACTTGGATTGATTTTAAGAAAAAATAGATGCATGAGTTGTGAAGTTAAAATGGTGAATGATTTAATGAGTACTTAAAAAATTTATAGTTAATGATCAAAGTAAAATTTTATGTTTGAGCGACAAACAATGCTCCTCTTCAACTTATGCTTTTCTCTTCCAAATTATTTTCTCCATACAATTCTCTCTCCCTTTAGCAAGACCAAAAAAAGGGGGTAAATGAAGAAGAGCAAATAAAATACATAAAGATGAGATAAAGTGAACACAAGGAGCAAATATGAATTCATGGAATTATAAGAATGACAAGAAACATAAGAGTTGCAATCATCATAAAAATAAATTCAATTACATAACAAATGAGATAAAAGGATTGCAAAACAAACATTTTTATTTATTTATAAGATGTGGGATTAACAACTTTACATCAAGGACAAAGAAAACTACAAAGAAATCATAGTCTAGAAGATTGGAGAATCATCATCATCTCTAAAATTATCTTGTTCTTCATTGTCGCCTCCTCCTTCAGCTTTATCTCCATCTTTAACCTCTTATTTGTCTTCCTTCTCCAATGTATCCTCATAATCCGCAAAATCAAAAAGATGGCAGGGAGGAACACCTATCTTCTCTTGTAAGTCCATCAGATCACAGTTTATGTGAGAAATAAGGAGAAATCTCCTCTTTAACATTCGTATCACCTTATCCAACTTTTGGTTGATGGTAGAAAGTTTAGACTTAGATTTTGGTTAAGGAGGTTAGACTGGTATTGCTCCTTCTTCAATAACAAGTCTTTTTCTTTTAGAGGCTTGAGATGTTTCCATCTTTTTGGCCCCAAAAGCACCCAAAGTATAGATATAAGAGTCTGGGTGAATGGCTTTGGCATTGATAAGATAGTGAGGTCCAAAAAATTTTGGAAAGGAAGGAGTTTCTTATTCAGGAATTTTTCATTTTCCTCATTAAAAGCACCAACAAATCTGTAGATGACAGTTACATGGGAAGGAAGAAGAAATTGGCTCTTAGGTTTAGTGCTCATGTGGATCAATTGATCCACAAGATAGTTATCGGATTAGATAGGTTTTATTTTTCACAAGACAAAAAAGAAATGCAAGGTCCTTTTAAGATACTTTTTCGTTACTATCACCTTTAGCGTTAATGGAGAAGGTGATGATATGGTGAAGTAACCAAAAAGGAAGGGTTTTGATGTATTTGCCTAATGAAGTTTTAGGATTATGTTTGGTCTCGATAGAAATTTTGAACCAAAATTCAAAGTAAATAACATCAAGTGTGGAGAAAAGGAATGAAATGTTATCTCCAACTTGAAGATTGAAAGGTTGGATAATTGGTCGAAAGTGATAAAGTAAGGATCTCCAAAAGCACGAAAAACTAACCCATATTGTCTAGCGCGAGATTCAACTTTGCGACTAAGAATCACCATACATATGAATTCTCTCACGATCTCTTCATATCTGGGCTCATCCTACAAGATAAATTCATTCCATCCTAAGTTAGAGAGAAACATGTGAATCTCATCGTTGATCTTAAGAGACTCTAGAAGAAAGGTGGAGGGAATTTTGTTTGGAATGATGATTTTAGAGGCATTGGCTTTATATTGATCCGTTTTCTCTTTTGTAATCCCTTTCATTTAATGAAGGGCTGGTGGTGCAGAGGCTTGGGCTACTGCTTTGCCTTTCTCTAGTCTTGAAGCTTTCTTAGGAGCTATTAGGAAGAGTAGAAAGATTTAAAGAAGTTTGAGAGTAGGAGAGAAGATAGATGATTTGGTGTAGGATGTAGTGATGAAAATCACCATTTAGGTAGTTTATATAGCCATATAAAGGGTGTATAAACGACTAGAAATGGTTAGAATGTGATTAATGAAGGGTTGAAAATGGTTGAGAGACAAATCAAATTAATGTGTGGTAGTTATTAGAAATCGTGACCTTTCATCTGACGAGCATTTAATGCAAAATATGCCTAGTATAACTTAGAGATTTAGGCATAGTTTCTTTGTAATGTTTCTTTGGTGGTTATTGTTTATAAATACTCCACCAAATGGACTTGAATAAAAGAGGAAAATCATTGATTATGCCAAAACTCTTGCAAAGTTAATTCTCAACTTTAATTCTTCATTTCTTTGTACATAGTTTGGTGTGAGTTTTAAACATTTTTTATTTAGGTTTGAGAGTGAGCCTTAGAAAACTCTTGTATATGTTTGAGTGTTAACCTTGGAAAAACACTTGTGAGGTTTGGTGTGAGCCTAAAACACTAGGTTGAGTGTGAGTCTTAGGAAAACACTTGTAAGGTTTGATGTGAGCCTAAACACTAAGTGAAGTGTGAGCTTATAAAATACTAGTGCTTGAGTGAAACACCCAATTGATGAATTGAGGAGTGGATGTAGGGTTGGTTAATATATGAACCACTATAAAACTCTTATGTTCATTCTTCTCCTTCTCTTTCTCTAATCTTTCATATTTATGAGTTTTCTCCAAAATCAAAACTTCAAATTTGCCGTCAATTCAACTTTCCCTTCTTGGTGCGCTTAGAGCCAATAGCTACTATTGAACATACTTTTTATGTTATGAAAATTATGAAGACTAGAATTCGAAACAAGATGAAAGGAGATTTTTTAAGGTGTTGTCTGGTTATGTACATAAAAAAAGAAATTGTACAAAGTCGTGATGATGATTCAATTATTAATGAATTTTGTGATATGAAAGTCTTGAAAGACGTTTGCAATTTAAGTAGTCTAACAAGTTCAAATAAATGGTCAGGTGGACAATATTTTTTTTCTTCTTATTGTTATTTCACACGAATCTATATATGTGAATAATTTTTTGTTTTGATTTTTTTATGCAGAAAAAGGAATCATGCCATCACTTAGAGCAAATTTTATTAAGAAGATCAAAATTTAAGTTTTTTTTTTCTCAAATTAAATGTTACTTTATGATTTGGCTTCTAAGCAAGGTTCGCTACTTTTGAAACTTTTATGTTATTTATGCTTATATTTCATATTAAAAGTTATTAAATAGATGTTATTTTACATATAAAAAATATTTAGCACCATGTATCACTTAGCCACCCTATGGTTAAAATCTTAGGTCCGTCATTGGTTAAACTGATACCCTTTAACATCCAAATTAATAATTCTTAACTAGCCAAATGCTCTTTGAAGAGATAATTCTCTAAAAGAATGTAATCACTATGAGCAGGGGCTCGATCGCTTCACGTTCGATCGATAATTACCACGAGGTAATATAGTGGAGTACCTTCTTCAATGAGGATATTGCGATTATACCACTACATATGGGCATTGGGGCCCAAGGGTATATGGGACAACACATTGGTAAAGTCTGAAAAAAATTAGAGTCGCTACCTAGTGTGACTAGGACTAATTGGGTAACAACTGAAATTCTGTGCAAAATACCCAACTCGTCACCCCTTTCGAGTTAGGTTCGAAAGTTGGGTATGGCCTGAGGAACGTGTTAGGCACCTCGAGCCGCCCGAACATAGGTCTAATCTCCACTCAATTGTTTGTGATTTTTATAAATTGTTCATATGAATTATTTATGTAACATCCCTATCCCTATACATTGGCACTATCACATAAATATATTCATTGTACAAATGATATGAAATCTCATATGAGCATATGCACAGGATAAATAATCATTTAGACATGTGAATTGTAAAAACACGAAAATGATAATTGCATCGTTCCATTTGGGATGCTTGAACATATATGCAGTGTTTGGATAGTTATATGAAAAATTATTTCATGTTGTGTGCTTATTATAGCATCATAAATAATGGTGTTTGAGAGCTCATCTAAAAGTATAAAAAGCATATAGAAATTAGAGGATGGACGAAGGTGATGAAGGAATGAAGAAAATGGACTAAAAGCAAAACTATTTAACTTTCAACCAATAGGAACAAGCCACCAATAGGACTAAATTGAGCTTATAAATTCCATTTCTAAGTTTCATGAAAGGAAGAGAGCTTTAGATACATTAATTGTATCTCTAAGATCTCCATTTATGTATATGATCTTGGCTTCAATGGTGCTTTCTCATCATCTAATCATCATCTTAGTACCTTCACTAGAACTTCAACAACTTAAACATTAAGTATTAAGGTAGTTTGAAGGAATAATGCTCATAACACTAAGCCACCATTGCCCATGGGCAAAGAAAATACACATCAAGGCTCTTAGCCTATGCTAAAAAGGGCTAACCATGCACACATCTACACTAAGAAGCGTGCTCATCATAACATATACAAAAGGTTCTCTTGTATCCCTAAACATTCATGCAAATGCTCATTCTCACATCATCATGGCATGAAAAGTACCCTTACTCATACCAATGCTATGTATAGAAGGAAGACTCATAAGTCTAAACTCTAATGTCATTATTGCATAAAGTTTGGTCATATTAATATTCATTGTTATATTAGGAAGGCTCACCTCAAATTAGAGGACCCTTCTATGTCTAACCCCTATGACCCAAGTATGCATAGGTACCTAAACAAAAATTATTTATTTGTGTTGTGTAGGATTATTTAGTAGCCACCACTGAAGTAAATGATTGACATATGGATAGTGGATGCTTAAAGCACATGACAAGAAATAAGAAGCTATTCATGACCATAAAAGAGAAGGAAGGTGGCAATGTCATTTGGAAACAATGTCAAGTATAAGGTAATTGACATTGGAACTATTGGTAAAAATGGTTATTCTCTTATTGATGATGTTTTACTTATATATGGTTTACAACATAATGTGCTTAGTGTAAGTTAATTATGTGTTAAAGGTAACAAAGTCACCTTTGACCATATAAAATGTCGATTACCACTTTGATAGATAAAAATGTAATCTTTAAGGATTAAAGGAAGGGCAATACCTACCTAATTGACTTAGACAATTTGGCTAACCAATCTTTCTAGTGTCTTGTGTCTCTTAGTAATAAAGCTTAGCTTTGGCATAGAAGACTTGGACACGCTAGCATGGAGCTTTTACAAAGCCTATTAAAAGGAAAGCTAGTGGAAGGTCTTCCCAAGCTAAAGTTCTCGAAAGATAAGACAAGTATACCATACCAAATGGGAAAGCAACATCTATCCTCTTTTAAAGTAAAGAATGTTATAAATACATCTAGGCCTCTTCAACTTATCCATACGGATTTGATTGGACCTACTAGGAGTGCTAGTTTAGGTGGAAAATATTATGCACTTATATTAATTGATGATTAT
Organism: Omphalea diandra; assembly: GCA_949677035.1. Classification (NCBI taxonomy): domain Eukaryota; kingdom Viridiplantae; phylum Streptophyta; class Magnoliopsida; order Malpighiales; family Euphorbiaceae; genus Omphalea; species Omphalea diandra. The sequence goes on from CATIWR010543679.1 coordinate 35,824, forward strand.
TTTCAGTTTGCTTGGGTATCCTTTCTACCTTATAAGCATGACACTTTTGATGCTTTTAAAAGTTTTGTAAAAGGAGTTCAAAATGAAAAGAGTTACTTCATTTCTTATATAAGGAGTGATCAAGGAAAAGAATTTAAAAATGAATCTTTTGAATCTTATTGCTTAGAGAATGAGATTTTTCATAAATTTTTAACTCTTAGAATATCATAACAAAATGGAGTTGCGTAGAGGAAAAATAGAACACTAGTAGACATGGCTAGAACTATGCTTAATGAGTATTCATTACCTCACTACTTTTGGGCTGAAACCATCAATACTTTGTGTTACATTGCAAATTGTGTTTTCAATAGACTCATTCTAAATAAAGCTTCATATAAGCTTTGGAATGGTAGAAATCCTAAGTTGTCATACCTAAAAGTCTTTGAGTCCAAGTGTTATATCTTAAAAACTAAGGATAATATTGGAAATTTTGATTCAAAAGGAAATGAAGGTATTTTCCTAAGATATTCCACCTCTAGCAAAGCCTATAGAGTTTTCAATAAAATTACTATGGTTGTTGAAAAGTCTATGAATATTGTGTTTGATGAATCTAGTAAACTTAATCTTTGGACATATTCTCTTATTGAAAATCTTATAGGTGACTTTGAGAACTTGGAGTTAGAATCAACATCAAGACAAATGGCTAAAAGACATGATGAAGTCAAGACATCAAGAGAAGAAGAGGAATACCAACCACAAACTAATGGAAACCTTAAATCAAGATGTTCCCATGGATTGGAGATTTTCCAAGCATCACCCAAAGGATCTAATCATTGGTAATATTTCTAAGGGTGTAAGTACTAGATCTCAACTCAATTCTTTAGACAATAATATTGCATTTGTTTCTCAATTTGAGAAAAAATCTATTGATGAGACTCTTGATGGTGAAAGTTAGGTGATTGCTATGCAAGAGAAACTCAACCAATTTAAGAGAAACAATGTATGGGAACTTATTCCTAGGCCTAAGGAACACCCTATTGTAAGATGCAAGTGGGTACTTAGGAATAAGTTATATGAGCAAGGTTTCATTGCCAAAAATAAGGCTATATTGGTTGCAAAAGGGTACAACCATGAGGAAGACATTGATTATGACAAGACCTATGCCCCCATAGTAAGATTATCGACCATTAGAATTATTTTAGCATATGCATGTCACATGAATTTTAAACTATTTCAAATGGATGTTGAAAGTGCATTACTTAATGGCGTCATTGAGGAAGAATTTTATATTCAACAACCTCCTACTTTTGAATCTCATATTTTTCCAAATCATGTTTTTAAGTTGAATAGAGCCTTGTATAGTTTGAAAGAAGCTATAAGAGCTTGGTACAAATGGCTTAGTTCTTTTTTTTTTTTTGCAAAATGATTTTGAAAAAGGGAAGGTTGATACAAATTTGTTTGTTAAAAGACACAATCATTACACACTCATTGTACAAATATATATTGATAATATCATATTTAGTGCTATTAATAAATCTCTTTGTAAGGATTTTGCTAAGTATATGACTAAGGAATTTGAGATGAGTATGATGGGAGAGCTCAGGTTCTTATCGGCCTACAAATCAAGCAAACCAAAGAAGGGATTTGCATCAACAAAGTCAAGTACACAGAGGATATACCTAAGAAATTTGGCATGGAAGGATGCAAAGTAGCAAAGACACCGATGAGTGCCACCATCAAACTAGATAAAGATGAATTGGGTAAGTCTATTGATGAGAAGAAATATAGAGGTATGATTAGTTCTCTACTCTATCTTACTGTTTTTAGACTCGATATCATGTTTAGTGTATGCATATGGCTAGATTTCAATCTTCCCCTAAAGAATCACATCTTAATACTATTAAAAGGATTCTTAAATATTTGCATGACACATTGCATTTAAGTTTATGGTATCCTAGAAATTTCTCCTTTCGCCTTATAGGATATTCGAATGCAAATTATGTTGATAGCTTAATAGATAGAGCACTTATGGAATTTACTAATTCATAAGAGAATGCTTAATGTCTTGGTTTAGTAATAAGTAAGTTTCAATTGCCTTATCCATCACCAAAGTAGAATATGTGGCTACGAATTGTTGTTTCACCTAAGTTCTTTAGATGAAACAATAATTAAAGGATTATGGCAAAGTTGTTGAACGCATTTAAGGAATCCCATCCAACGCTCTAGGAGTAAACACATTAACATTAGGCATCATTTTCTTAGAGTTCATGTCCAAAGTGGTGTTGTAGTGTTGGAGTTTATTGACATTGATCATCAAATTGTGGAAATTTCCACTAAACCTCTCAATGAAGAAAGGATGAACTTCATTAAGAGGGAGCTATGAATGCTTAATGGAAGATCCCTGGAGTGAAAACTGGATCTTTTATAATGTTCTTTGTTTGGTGTATTATTTTGAATGATTGATTGCTATATTTGATGAATATGTACCATACTTCTTTGGATGTCTTGATTCTTTAATGCAAATGTGCTTTTCTATGCCAATTTGCATGAATTAAGCATAAACATATTAAGTGGATCACAACTTATAAGGTCAAATCTTATCTCTTCATGATTTTTTTTTCTTCCCTTGTAATTCATAATCACTACTTCTTTTTCGTTGTTGCAATTTATAAGCACCTGTAAAACTTTCTATCACATCTCATTTTGTGGCCATTATTTCAATTCTCCACCGTGAATTTTTTTTCAAAATTCAAAGTTTTTACCATTGACTCCTTTTATTTTGGAGAAATTTTTGTTTGTTACTCATAATTTTTGTAATTAGCGATTACAAATTAGAGCAACTACCAAACATTAACTAATTTTATTGCCAATTGGTGGCACCCGCTCAATAATTGCAAATCTGACCATTTTTTACAATTTTCACACCTATTTTTTGCCTTTTTAAACCCTTGTAACTGTATTTCATTTCACTCTTACTCATTCTCTAAAACTCCCTTCAATGTCCTACCTCAAACCTCTTATAATCTTCTCTCATCTCTAATGGCCCTTAAGAAACATTCCAGAGTATAGAAATGAAAGGGCATAGCCCAACCCTTAGCTCCTTCAGCCATTTACTTTATGAAAGGGATCACAGAAGAAGAAAAGGACCATTACAAAGGCAATTCTTCTAAAATCATCCAACCCAATAGGATTCCCTCAACCTTTCTCCTTGAATCCCTAGTAATCAAGGATGAAATCCATGCCTACCTATCCAATATGGGCTAGAATGAGTTTATCTTTAGAGATGAACTTGACTATGAAGAAATCATTTGGGAATTCATGTGCACGATCACTTTAAGCATAGAGCATAATCTATAGCAAGTCAACATGGGATGATTTTCAGGGCTTTTGGGGATCATTTCTTTATCACTTTTGAGCAGCTTTCCAACCTCTTTAATCTTCAACTAGGAGTTGATATTCCTTTCATCATCTCAACACTTGATATCATTTACTCAATATCAATTGCAACCAAACACGATCCAAAACTTCCTTAGCCAAATATATATGGACCCTTTCAATTGGCTTCTTTATCGTATCATCACCATCTCTGTCAATGCAATAGGTGTTGGTAATGAAAAGTCTCTCAAAAGGACGTAGCCTTTCTTTTCTATTTAAGTAAGTGCAAACCTATCCAAACTGGTCGATATCTTATGCATCAAATGATTCACATGAGTACCAAGTCGAAAAGCCATTTTTTTCTACCATCTCATGCCATCGCAATTTATCGATATGTGGGAGAACTCAAATAAGAAAATGAGAAATTACTCACAAAGAAGTCTTATCATTCCACAACTTTGTTAACTTGCCTTACCTAATAAATGCCAAGGCCATACATCTAAATTCTTATACCTACACCTTCGGTTCATTTGGGGCTAATAGGCTAGAAACTTCTCAAGCCTCAAAGGGGAAGAAGCTCAATATAAAAGAAGGTGCCAAACCAATTTCACCTCCCTTGCTTAAGCCCAAAACAAAATCCTCTGTCACCTCCCTCTCCTTAATCAATAAGAAATTTGTTGTCCTTTGGCACCAAGAAGGGGGGTTGAATTGGTGTATAAAAATTTAAAAGACAAAGAAGAGGGGAAGAAGAATGAGTAGAATTGAGATAACGATTTATAGTGGTTCGGGTATAATCGTCCCTACGTCCACTCCCTAATCTACCAATTGGGTATTTCACTATCTCAGGTGTTTTCAAGCTCACACCCAAATTGTACAACTTGTGTTTTGATGGCTCACACACAACCTTACAACAATGTGTTTTTAGGCTAACACACAACCTCACTACAATGTGTTTTTAGGCTAACACACATCCTCACTTAAGTGTTTCACTAGGCTCATACTTAAGCCTTTCTTGAAGTGTTTTTACAGGCTAACACAATAACCTTACAACTTCGTGTTTGATGCTCACACCTAACACTTACAATTTCATAAAGAAAATTAAAGAAAATGAGTAGCAAAGATTGAGAGATTTAATAACTTGCAATAAATTTCTTAGCAAATTTATTCATGATTGTTTGGTGGACTATTTATACCCAAACTTCACCAAAGAGACGTTGCAGATCATAGCTTACAAAATCTTTGAGACATGCTTGATAGATTTTGCATTAAATGCTTGACAATCTCAATTCGCAGTTGCTGCTACTCATTAGCGGTTGCGAAATCCAAATTTTTTAAGGAAAATCCCATTTCTGTCTAACGGCTAGTCCACATGGCAGCTTCTTATTAGTTCACTAGGATAATATAGCCATTGCTCTTTTACCTACTTTCAGAAGTCGCGGTCGAGAGCTTTCTTGTATAGGACACGATAAAGGATGCGAATTCGTCTGCCAAAAATAGTTATCTTCTTCTTCACGATTTGCGGTCGCTAACAACAAGATGCATTCGCGAATTTTGACTTCCAACGGTCTACTGGAACACATGCCATGCTGTGACTGTGGACTTTCCCTTTTGAGTCACTTCAAAATTCGCGGTAGCGACTAGGGCGTGACACACATCACAATTTCGTCTGTCAATTTTGGACTCTTTCATTTAAATGAATCGCGGCCGGGAATGGCTCCATGATTTCACCTGTCTACTTTCTAGCAATACTTCTTCACATATTGTGGTCACATATACAAAGTAACGATCACGATTTAAAAGTCATTTTTCATACTTGAGGAATTTTTGAGCTTCATCCAACTTCCAACTTTAGATAAAAACTAAAGGATGCAAAATAACACTAATTTGAAATATTAGACATAATCAGTCTCCTTTGTCAAGATCAAAAGAGGTCCAAGACTTGGGTTAACTACCCTAGTCTAACAATCTACCCCTTTTTGATTTTGACAACTTAGATTGACCCTTAGTAATAATAATTCATAACAAGTGAAGTTGGAGTGTAAATAATGATTTGATTGATTGAATACTTTAGATAAAAATTTGCTAAGTATATCATTCAATCAAACAAGGTGAATTTAAGAAATACTAAGTATGATGCTCCAAATAAGTATGATGCTCCCCCTTAACTTATGCTATAATTTTTAAACTTAGATGTTTCTCCCCCTTAAGCTTAGATTCATATACAATCTCTCCCCCTTTGGCAAGATAAAAAAGAGAGTGAATTAGGGAGAAAGTAAATTCATGCATATGTAATAATAAGGAGCAAAAAGTAAATATAACAAGTAATTGATAACAATCACATAAGATCACAATATAGCAAAGAAACAACTTTTATTTATTTATAATTGTGGGATCACAAACTTTTAAACATAAAAGAAAGAAAATAGAAAGAGATCCCTAAACTATAAAGTAGAAGACTCATCACTAGAGGTTTCTTTAACTTGTGCAAGTGTTATTCCCTTGACTTCATCTCCATCTTCAATGTCATCTTCATCTTTTGTAACTTCGAAGTCCGTGAAGTCTGGAAGATAACAATGAGGGACTCTGAGTTTCTCTTGGAGATCCACCATATCGCTGTGAAGATGGGAAAGGAAGAGTAGCCTTTGCTTCATCACCCGTATCATTTTGTCTAATTTGCGATTTAAGGTGGGAAGAGACAACTTTGTCTTTGCTTTAGGTTGAGGAGGAAGAGAAGGGACTTGAGTTATTCCTTCGTTGATTTAGAGCCTCTTTCATTTCAAAACTTGAGAGGACTCCACTTTCTTTGCCCTTACTGCGCCAAGGGTATAGGTGAAAGTGTCAATATGGATGGCCTTGGCATTGATCAAATATGTTAGGGCGAGGAAGTTTTATGATGGAAGGACCTTTTTGGTGAGGAATTACTCATTATCCTCATTAAGAGCTCCAATGAATCGGTAGATGGTGGTGACATGAGAAGAGAGCAAAAACGGGCTATTTGGCTTGGTGCTCATATTGATTAGTTAATCCACAAGGTAGTGACCGGTCTGGATGGGTTTGTTTTTGACAAGGCAAAATAAGAATGCCAAGTCTTTTTGGGAAACCTTCTCATTCCCATCACCCCTCGCATTGATGGAGAAGGTGATGATCTGATGAAGGATCCACAAAGGTAAGGTTTTTATGTGTTT